>PVKA01005214.1:0-92150 GCA_004027165.1 Ctenomys sociabilis | reverse complement strand
AAGAATGGCTATCATAAGGAAATCAACCAACAACAAATGTTGGAGAGGTTGTGGGGAAAAGGGAACACTTCTCCACTGCTGGTGGGAATGTAGACTGGTACAACCATTGTGGAGGTTAGTGTGGAGACTCCTCAAAAGAGTAGGACTAGAAATCCCATTCAAGCCGGCTATCCCCCTACTGGGAATTTTCCCAAAGGATTTGGATACATTGTATCATAGAGATATATGTGTACCTATGTTTATAGCAGCGCAATGTGTGATAGTAAAATCTTGGAAACAACCAAGATGTCCATCACATGAGGAATGGTTGAAAAAGATGTGGTATTTCTATATAATGGAGTATTACTCAGCTATTAAGAATGATAAGTTTGAAGCATTTATACTGAAGTGGATGCCACTTGAACATATACTCATAAGTGAAATAAACCAGACATACTCAATGGGATATGCAATAGCCTAAGACCAGGCATTACTCTCACAGCCCCACACCTCATGATTAGGAGTGTGATCTGCTCAATGATCAGGAGACCTATCTGGCAGAAGTTATTTGTAGCTAAGGTCTTGACAGTCTATACAATGAATTGGTTCTTTCTCTTTCTTCTGGGAAGATTTTTAAATTATATATCAAGTAACTGCTTACTGTCTTACAGTTGGAGGGAACCTCGACTTGTAGAGCTAAAAATAAGAAACCGTTTCCTTGTACATAAGTAACATGACAGGAAGCACAGAGTTGATCTATCATAAAGGCACTAGATGTATGAAAATGTGCGGGAAAAAAATTGGCCAGAGCCTTAATGTTGACTTAAAAAGAAGATGGATTTCAAAAAAAAGAGAGCAAGGAAGACTCTTTAGGCAGATGCTATGCATAGGGCTTGGGGGCTGGCTCTTTACTCCTGTGCCTCAGTTTCCTCATCTACATAAGGGATGATAAAAAATAACTGTTTAAATTTTAAAATCTAATTACAGTAAACAATGCATTGTCATTAGTGCCCCTCAGAAGATTGCCCCTCACCCCAAGCACATGGATCTCATCATTCTTGCCACGTTCTGCAGCACTTCTAGCTTCAGAACTGCTATTACCAAGTGCTACCCAACAGGAAGGTGGACTTGTGCAAACACTGTGGTGTGCGATCACTCACCATAGTCACCAGATTGAGCACCATGTGACATCTGGCTCTTCCTCAAAGTCAAAATGACCATGAAAGATAATGTGTTGAATCAGTTCAGAACTTTGAGGCAGCCACAACTGTGAAAACTAAAAACATAAAAAAGAATTTGCAGAACTGCTTCAGAAAGTGCCAAGAACGATGGGCTAAGGGTGTTTGAAATGCAGAGAAGTATTTGAAAGGGACTAATGACATTGTAACTTTTACTATGATAATTTTTAAAAAATTTAATATTCATCATAGTTTTCAGGCTTACCTTGTCATATATCTCCCTCACAAAGCTGTTGTAGACATTATATGCAGCTGTTTGTGTCAAAGTTCTAGAATAGCACAGCCGTAGAAATGCTAGCTATTACTGTCTTTCTCATCCTCTATTCACTGTCTGATCCAAAGCACCATAAAGAATTCACCAAGGTTAGCTCATTCCATTAGTGGTAAATGTTGGCAGGCTAAATGGGATGGATTATTTTCCCTCATTTTAAAATAGGTCTTGCTATGCTTTGAGGTTTTGGGGAAAGAGATCTCAGGATATACTTGTCATTGTCATCATGTGGCCTATTTTATTCATTGTGAATCTAAAATCTTTCAAACCCTGTGTCTAATTTTGAACTGTTTTGTATCATGTAATAAAGTTCCTGGATGGGGTTCTGGCTTGTGAGCAGGGAGACCCACATCTGTCCACCCAAAAAATTCCTGCCCTTCCTGGCCAAAGAGGTAGAGGTCATAGACACCGGGAGGTTCCTTAGACAGTTCCATCTGTTTCTAGTAGGATTTGTCCTTTCCTGCTGTCTCCCTCCAATTGGTTTCATTTATTTTTTATGTACTTGTACCCTTTTTTGGTCATTTTTCAGTGCCAGTTAGTGCCACTGCTAGATGCAGCAGCTATCTTAATGTGACACATAAAGCCCTATCTCAGAGCCTCACAGTCCAGAAAATAGTAGCTACTACCATTTATTGAGTGTTCTTTGTGTGCTGTTGCCCTATCCTCTCACAGTTCTTATAAGGTATATGTTTTTCAAATTACAGTCTAGCCACCTGAGGTCTGGCGTGTTGGCTGTGCCCCAAGTCAGAACCAGGAAGTGGCAGAGCAGCATGGCCCCTCGACTTTGTTGACCTCTGAGTCAAACCTTTTAATATGCCTTGGCGTGAGAAGCTGGTACTTCACACTGCACTCTGCATTTGTGCTCTCACGTCTCTCAGCTGTCTCAGAATACAGAGAAATTTTGAGCTTCCAGTGTTGTTAGCTCAGCTCAGTTCACTTTTAGAACAATGTAGCCTTTAGTTGGTCAGCCTAGATTGAGGCAGAGGCCTTGCCTTTGAGTTTCTGGGGGTTCTCTGAGCCCTTTGGACTTCAGCTTGTCTATGGCCTCAAGTCATGTTTTTATTAAAAAGCAGTGTTGAACATGTCTGCTGAGACCATAGATGGAGTACCAAAACTTTTCAAATTATTCCAAAAAGAAAAAGAAAAAGCTCACAACCAAAAGAAAGTGGGTTTCTACAAAAGGAAAGAAACCTCCAGCAGAGATAACCCTTGTCTCCTGGGTTGTAAGTTTCCTGGATGGTAGGCACAGCGGAAAGGAGGGTAATCTGAAGACCTAAAGTGCTAGTGGACCTCCTCAGGACTGGCTGGACCTGGTCTCCAACCTGCATTCAATTTCTGTCCTGAGAAAAATATTAACAGAGGATATGAAAATGTTCAAAGTTCATAAGCAAGCAGTTAACAAAAAGAGAAACCTAGACTGTGGGTAAGCATGGAAAAATGTTCATCCCTACTGCTAAACAAAGACATGCTAATTAAATCAACTATGTGATTCTGGGTTTTACCTATGACTTTGCACAACGTTAAAAAGCATGATTGTGCCCAGTACTGGCAACAGTGGGGATGAGGTGAACATAATTCTGTACAAGCAGTGAGCTACTGATAGAGCTTTTCTGGGCAGCAGTAGACAGTATTTTTCTATTACAACATGTGTCTCCACATTTCCATTTCTGGAAATTAAACAAAAATATCTAGACCAGTACTATAGAGACAGGTAGGGAGGTTTTTAACACAGCATTATTTATAATAATATATAATTGAAAACATCTTGGTTATTTTTTTTTTGGAAAAAAGTATAATAGTTATGTTACACGTTTTTTCCATACAGTCAGACTAGATCATTTTTCGTCAAAATATTCATGGCTACTGGGTGAAAGATACTGGCAACATGCCAGTATCAGGGTGTAAGTTTTTGTAAAGTGATATATGTAAATATTATATCTTTTAAACGTCAGAAGTAATTTGTTCAATGAATGTTTGTAAATGACGAAATTATTAGTGATTTTTTGTACTTGTGCTTTCCAATTTTTTTAATGAACATGTGTTTTTTAATTAGAAGGTTTCCTTCATATAAATAACACATGTTCATTGTTTTAAAATTACAAGTTATAATTGAATCAAAAAGAGGAAAAGGTCACTTATCTCTTCTTAAGTTAGGAGCTATGCAATCTCTATGGTTTTTAACTACAGCGAACAAGAACCATTTGTTATGTGAAGGTGCTTTTGGCACTTTGGATTGCGATACTGGAAAATACTTAACCAACATTACTAGCAACTCTTAGCCTTTTGTACTCACCTATTGACTAAAAGCCTCTTGTTGCTTCCTTTTAAGGATTCTATCTCACCTACTTCCATTCAAGAACCAGTTTCAGGACATAGACTGGTGTTAGAGAAGGAGAAAATCTAAATGACCAGAAAATGACATCACAAGTAAAATTCTAATTAGAAGGAACTCAGAGATCAACTGGTTCAGTCCACTTATGTTACAGATGAGGGACCTAAGGTCCAGAAAGGTTAGACATCTGGCTTGATCAGAATCTAACAACAAATTAAAAGCCAGACCCTTTCCCTTGGCTGACTTCCATGTGCAAAAATCATGCCTAAAACCCACAGAAGAGACCAAACCTTTAGGACAGAAGTAGATGTCAGCACAGAGACAGCATTAAAAAAATTAGACTGTAACCAGGTGAGTATACATGCTTCCAATCCTAGCTACTCCATGCTAGGACAGGAGGATTGTGAGGTGGAAGCCAGTCTGTGCAACATAGGGAGACCCCACCAAAAATCGAACAAAAAATGGATTTCAATTCTAAGAGTAACACAAGAGAATTTGCCTCCAATTGCTCACTACCACTCCTTCAGCCAAATAGCTATGATTGTAGTTCTTGGAAAAACTAGCCATTAACTTTCCATACCTACATGTACCACATCCTCTTTGGTTATCATGCATTTCATATAAAGTAGCATCTGTAGAGAGCAGGTCCCCTGGCAGTGGGCGGGCCTAGATTGAGAACACACTCTGGACCATAAGGGTCTTCCCCTTACTAGAAAGGTAGAGGAAGATAGGGAAATAAGGGTCTAGACTTACTGGTGTGTCACTGCCACGCATGTCCCTGCCAACTACTATGTGACCTTGCCTCAGTCTCATCATAAAAGTAATAATTACCATTTGTCATTTTTATTCAGCATGTAAGTATGTTCACATGCTAAGCACTGTGTACATGGCCTACGTATTCCTTGTCATCACTCTGCATCTACCAGTATGCAAGAAATTGAAGCTCAGGGGTCAGGGACAGTAACTTACCCAAGATCATAGTGGCCCCTCAGTAGCTCAGCTAAGATCTGAGCTTGTATTGACTAGAGTCCTTGCTGCTGTCCCTGCCCTGTAGTCAATGCCTGCCTTCCCCATTAGACACCTGGCTCCAGGATGGAAAGGACCATCATGTTGGCCCTTAATAGAAACTCAGTAATTACATGATAGAAGAATGTATGCTGAGACTCTTGTCATTTTGCTCTTTATAACTCACATATTCTATTTCCACGACCTCTAACCATCTCTGTCTACCAGAAATAGTTTCTAGCTCTGGGCCCTTCTGTGATTATTTTCCTCATTTTTACCATCTCAGTTTTCCTTCAGGAGACAGGCAGAATGTTAATTGTTAAGATCATGTTTAATGTTTTTGAGTTTCCAAAAGTTTGCATGGTCTGTGAACCATGTCTTCATGATGGGATCTTGATGTGCTTCTAATATGCAGGATTCTTAAAAACTGGTTTATCATTTTCTTTTTGTTTCTAAAGCTTTTTGACTTAGTGTACAGAGAAGAGACTTTGCTCAATGTCATTAAAAGTGTCACCCGCAATGGACGGTCCATCATCCTAACAGCGGTGTTGGCTCTGATTCTGGTGTACCTATTCTCCATAGTGGGCTATCTTTTCTTCAAGGATGACTTCATCTTGGAAGTAGACAGACTGCCCAATGAAACAGCTGTTCAAGGTGGGGTTGAGATCTTTTTTACTATTAAGAGAGTAGTTCCTGATTATTACTGAATGAGAGAAAGTAATGATTTTAGCAGTGCAGATACTTCCAGGATACATGCGGAGTGTGTGTTGTGAATACTTAGCACTTTGTTCAAAGGGAGATACTGTGTCTGTCACATGCTAAGGGTGAGTGACCAGATCTTGTATTTAAATCATTTATTCGCTTATATCAAATTTTAAACTAGTAAAAACCTTTTCATAAAGAACTTGAAGATCTGCTGCCACTACTTGTGAAAAACAGACATATCTGAGAGAATCTTCACTGAGGTATGAGATATATAGTGTCAGGGAGATGTATAATGTCAATTTCCTTTGTGCAGAAAGGCCCAAGAGATAGCATGGGAAATTACAGAATAGCAATAGTAGGATATTTGTATTTATCAAAAACCTGATATGGCTATGTGGCTTTTACAATGTATGACCCAGACTGCTTGCTGTGGCTATCCCTGAGGCTTTTTTACGGTATGCACATGTTACAGTGAGCTCATATTATATATATAAAACAGAAGAGATTTTCAAATCTGAGAATGAAAAACCATGATTGCATCCTTGAGTGATACCCAAGTGCTCTTTCTGTCAGTGAAAACAGTTGGACTACTTACTGAAATACAGCTGAGTTTTGACCAGGTAGCCAGGATTGCTGGGTCTCGGGAGCAAACTGAAATGACTGTGATGCACAAGGTAGACAGCCTTCCTGCGCCGTCCTGCGTGTGACTTCGTATGCAGCTCCCACCTCCAACTGACGCTGATGGCACTCACTATTGTCCCTTTTGAGCTCTGAACTAAATTGATCTGGACCTGGACACAGCAGCTTCTCCAACAGACTTGGTCTAAATCTTGCTGGAGTCCATAGATTCAGGAGTGCCTACAAGTTTCAGCTGTTTGTCTTAAAGTTAGAGAAGTGCTATTTAAGTATGGCATTTTTAGTAAGCCTATAGGAATTGACATTTTTGGCACTCTTCCCATCCAGATCACCAAAAGAAAGTGTAAATCACATCTCTGCTCTGAATTTATATACAGAATTGGAGAGTGTTATTTATGTAAAGAATTGTTTAAACAGCCGTGAATTGGGGACTTAAAACATTTTAACTATATGCTGCCAGATTATTCATCATAAAATTTCCTTCTCACTCCCAGAAACTGGCGAGAGTTTGGCAAGCGAGTTCCTGTACTCTGATGTGTGTAGGGTGCAGAGTGGGGAAAATTGTTCATCTCCTATATCCAAAGAAGGTAAGACCTTGTAGAGTAAAACTCCTTGTGAATGCCACAGTCCTGTAGGAGCTTAGATGACGCAGGTGATGTTGGAAGCTCATTAGAACAATTACACTGCTCCAGTTCAGTCAGTGTTCACAGAGTGCCCACTGTTGGCGAGGGACTCTGAAAGACAGTAGCAGGCTGGGGGAGGCAGGCAGGTAAACTGATGATCACCAATGAAACAGAGAGTATGCTGAACGCTGAGAATTAAGGATGGAGTACAGACACCCAACTGGTATCAGGATAGGGCAATAATGTGGGTGATACTAAAAACAGAAGGACTTCAGGCAAAGGAGGAGGGGTAGGTATTCCACAGGCAAGTGGCATGTGTAAAGGCTTAATGATAAAATACAGCAAGTTTAGGGACAATTCAAGTAAGGTAAGTCCTTGACTCATGCACAAATTCTGTTCTGAGAGGATATTCATATGGCAGATTCGTTCCTAAGTTTGACAGTGTGAGTCTTATATTGTACATCTGTGAAAGTTTGCAACTCAAATGTTCATAAATCAGGGACTTAATATATGTAAAAATACAGAAGCAAGAAATGACACTAGCATAGGGCTAGAATAATCTTGAGTTATAAGTCAAGCTAAGGAGGTTAAACTTCATCAAAAGGATGAGTGGAAGCTTTTGAAAGGGTGGTAAGAGTGATAAGATGAGCTCTGTGCCTTAGAAAGACCATTCTCATTGCATCTGGAGAATGATACCATGGGGTTCTTCCTTCACAAAAAATGAGCATCACCCCCTGAGTTGGGTGAGGGGTCATCAAGGAGGTGAGGAACCTCGGACCTGTTTCAGATCCTCATTTAAGAAGTGAGATCCTGTAACAGTGCTTAGGCAACTTCTCTAACGTGAAAAGACTGCTCTGTTTGGAGGTAGGGCTAGACTTGAAAATCTAAAAGGATAGATTTAATAGAGGGAGGACATACTCACTGGCTTGAGGAGTTAGCAGACTTCTGTGGTGAAAACAGCATTGCCCTACATACCTTTAGCTTGTAAGAGAATTTTCTTCTTTCTTGTGCCCGCCAGCTAGTAAGATGGCATTGAGGAAACAGCATTCAGAATCAGGGTGTCCTTTTCCCCTTTGTGTTTTCACTGTGTTATGATTGCCCTGTTCACAGAGCAGCTGATCACTGTAGAAGAAACGGAGCAGGATGAGGAGCACACATGTGAGACGCTGCTCATGTGCATCGTCACTGTCCTGAGCCACGGGCTGCGGAGCGGGGGTGGAGTAGGGGATGTGCTCAGGAAACCATCCAAAGAGGTAAAGGACCCCTGAGGGAAGGGGCCCCTTGGGGCAGCAGTGAACGTACAGCCAGTGGCCTTGATCAGGGGTAACTGTGGAAAGAGCCGGTCAGGCTGATCTCCCCCTATGTTGAAATCGTGTAGCTGGTCAGCATGTGGAGAGGGGCAGCCTTGTTCCTCTTAACATAATGATTTTGTCTCTCTGGGTGGCCCACCCCACACATTTTCAGAATCCTGGGTTTGTCTCATAGCACATGGGCGAATTCATGATGCAGACTGAGGGTAAGAAGAAAGATGCTGTCATAGATTTTGAAGTTTAATGCCAAACATTAGTTCTGCCTGAGTGGACATGGGGCCACCAAGGCTGAGCCCTGAGCTCTGTGGAGCAAAGAGCAGGAAAGGAACCACTGATTCCAATGCATGTCTCCTCCAGGAACCCCTCTTTGCTGCAAGAGTGATTTATGACCTCCTGTTCTTCTTCATGGTCATCATCATTGTCCTCAACCTGATTTTTGGGGTTATCATCGATACCTTTGCTGACCTGAGGAGTGAGAAGCAGAAGAAAGAGGAGATCTTAAAGACCACGTGCTTCATCTGTGGTAAGTGTCCACCTGGATGTGGTGAGCTGGGGAAGGCTGGCGTGGCCAAGGCATGCAGGGATAAAACAGCATGCAGGACGAGGTCTGTGCCCCTGTTCCGTGGGAGGAACGTGCATCAGTGTGTTCTTGTGAGCCTCTCCTGTTCCCCTGGCAGAAGCAGGCTCTTCCTGGCCCTGTTCTTCTGGGAAGTATTTGGAGTGATGGTGAATTCTGGGCAGCAGTTGCCAGCTTGTCTCATGGAGTGAAATTCCAGGGAACAGAAATGTGACATGTTATTTAAGACTCAGCTCAGGGTCTTTCTGTGCTTGAGCCACCTGAGTGTCTACCGGTCCCATGCTAAATACAGGCAAAAGGCAATCTGTCATCCAGCTCCAGCCTGGATGTAGCTTCCCAGCTGATAGTATCAGGTCCTATGTGAGAACAGGTTCTTAGAATATCTTTTAATACTTGAGAGCACATGTGCTGTGCATCAGACATGGGCTTTTATTGGCCTTCTGCTTCCTACTGGCCATGTAACCACAGTTCAGTCACTTACCTTCTCTGAAACTCTTTTTCCTGATTGCTACGATCAGTGCAAAAGGAGGAACTTCACTGCCTCAGTGAGTCCTAGTGCAGGTTATGGCACACTGTGGGTGCCCGAGGCTGAGCAGCAAACATAGTTAAAAAGGGTGCAGGGGGAACAGCCATTTGCTTCATAACTGCAGGAAAGAGCAGGTAAACAAATGAATCATGAGGAATCTGAGAGCTGAGCCATCATTCCAGGATCGTTCATAATATATATAAATTTATTTTTCCTGTTATATATACTTTAAAATGAACATTTTTGCCCCCTTAAAATGTTTTTAAGCATTTTATTGTGACATAAATTCAAAGTTATAGGAATGTTACAAAAAAAGTGCAGATAATTTCTATATATTCTGCACTGAGATTTCCAAAACGTTAGTATCCAGTGTACTTCATTCACACATGCACAAGCACGCACTCAATTTTTCTGACAGTGTAGGTGTGAGTGGCTGATACAGTACCTTCTTACTAAATATTTCATATGTATTTCTTGAAAAAAAAGTTTTTTATATCTCTATGGTATAACAGTGAAAACTGTAATATTTTTAGCTGAGTTACCTATAAATCTAGCTCCTAGAGAGGCTGAAGCAAGAGGATGGCAAGTCAAAGCCAGCCTGGGCAACTTTGTCAAGATCCTATCTCAAACATCAATAAAGGTGATAAAGACAGCCTCTGCTTCCATCTCCAGAACAAAAAGAAAAAGACTTAAAGACATTATCATCACCTGTAGTCTTTATTCAAAATTTTACTCTGCTCCAGTAATGTCCTTTGGAAGCCTCAGGTCATGGAATCTACTGTTTTGCTGCCTCTGTGGATTTTTTTCAGGAACACAAGCATGGCAGTCACTTTGGGGAATGTCTCTTGACTTGAGTTCCTCTGATGTTCCCTCACGGTTAAAGGAAGGTTATGCATTTTGTGCAGGAATACTCTCAAGTGTGTTACATCAGGTGGCACATGGTGCCTGCTCATTGTGTAACTGGTGATGATGTTGACTGAGATCTCTTGCTTAGGGTAGTAACACCAAGCTTTTCTCCACTATAAAGACACTCTTTGTGAGTACTTTAACAATTTCTAACTATCCTGTTATTCCTCAAATTAAATACTCTTACACCAGATTTAGCATCTATTAATGATTCTTGCCTCATTATGATGTTGCAGATTGTTGACTTTCTTATTCTTTGTACATGTGTTCATTGGCTTTTTATTTTAAAAAAGAACCTTTTTTATATATAAAGTACCATATATATATATATATATATATATATATATATATATATATATATATATATTTGTATGTTTGTACTTGCAACTTGTTTTATTCAGTTGGGTATAATTGTTTACTGTTATTATTTTTTAATATTCATTTTGTCATGATTTAGCCAGTGCGAGCACTTCTAAGCTGGCTTCTGTATTTTCTCATGTTGTGATCATTTTCTGTGTTTCTCTTTTTATGACACATGAGGCACTCCAGGCTCAGGCTACTTTGTACTTTCCCTGACCCAAACCTTCCCTAAACCAGTCATCTTTGCAGAATCCTCATTCTTCTTTAATGGAGAATGACATTTAGAAGCTGGTATTTGAGGGCTAGATGTGCTCATTTCTTTCAATGTCTGCCATTCCCAGGCTTATGAGTGGTGTGAAAGGGTTCAACTCTGTAGGACAGGATTCTTAAGTCTGTATACACGTGACTGTATCTGCACACATTACATTTCTGGGTCAAGCCTCATACACATATGAAACAAGATGCTTTTATACATGCTACCTCTAATTTCATTTCACCATTTTAGGGTTTCTACTACCTTTACCTAGTCCCATTATTTGTACAGTTCTAAAATATATAGAAATTAGTTTCAGAATCGTTTACCCTGATCTCTGAAAAATGTAGACTTATCAGTAAGAGTGTGAAATGTGTTCACAGTTCCTTTTGGCCTAACTCATTCCTGTTGAAAAGTTTAGATGTCTACATTTTGGCATTTACTTGGGAGAAGGAACCTCAGCTCACTGTTTGCCCGTTGTGTGAGAGCACATCACACATGTTCGCATTTAACCCCAGACACCCCTGGAATCTAGGCTGCAGTCTTCCCATTTACCAGCAGGAGCAACTAAGGCACATAGAAATTAAGTAATAACTGGCAAGTAGTAGGGGTGGGATTCAAGCCCAGGATGGTCCCTCTCTTAGAGAGTGTGTGAGGCCAGTAAAGTCAACTCCTTATAAAGACAGGAGTGAGCTGCTTCTGTACTTGTTCTTCCATACCATGGCTGCTCAGTTGAGGCTGGGGGCCTTCTGTCTCTTTTTAGGCTTAGAAAGAGACAAGTTTGACAACAAGACTGTCACCTTTGAAGAGCACATCAAGGAAGAACACAACATGTGGCATTATCTTTGTTTCATTGTGCTGGTGAAAGTAAAGGATTCCACAGAATATACTGGGCCAGAGAGTTATGTGGCAGAAATGATCAAGGTAAGTGGGAAAGAGTCCTGGAGGGAGGGCAGACTGTGGCTGCTGCACTGGCTTCTCAGCACAGAGCACAGTCCCAGCAGCCTACAGGGAGCTCACAGCCGAGCATTGAGGTCTGCTGCTCACTAAGCTTTTTTCACAGATGAAGCCCTGTCCTCTGAGCTCTGTGTGTTTGCTCAAGTGACCGCAAGCCATTGGGCAACTGCTGTCAGTCTGTTCCAAAGGAAGAAACACTTAACCTCGGAGGGATTAGCAAGGGTCACTAACCAGGGATGGAGTCTTAACCTAGATCTAGATCAGAGTCCACCACCCGGTTTCGCATCTCCTCCGCAATCTGTCTGCCTGCTCAGTAATACCCTCCCTTCGCTAAGACCTGGTCTCTAAGAGGATTCTCAACAGCAAAATGGTCATCTGGTATAGTTCAGCATTGCTGGGGCTCAGCCTGGTCTTCTGAGAGCTGCTCTGATGCTAATCATTAGGCAGGGATCATATGATACAAAGAATTTGAGTCCTAGATTAATCTTCTTGCTGATGGAATGTGTGGAGTGCCATATCCCAGGAAGAGGTGGCTATGGCAGGTTTCTAGAGCCTTCTTCTCTAAGCAGGGTGCAGTGAATGGTACCACACATGTATCAGGGATATCCCAGGCCAGCTGTCCTTGAAAGCTGTCCTCTGAAGACTCTGTGCTTTCCTAATTCATTAAAATGTACAGGCACAATGTGGTAAAGGCATGAACAGTGAGACCCAGGGCACCTTTGTGGTATACACTGGCTCACTTTCAGGGAGCAACCCTATAAGCTAAGACTACATTTTCACTGCCCCTGTTCACCTTACCAAGGACTTGCCTATGAGATATCCTGAAGAAGTCTGTTTCCTATGCAGATGTGAGTTTTAAGCTTTTCATGTTCACGTGCTTGAAGTCAGATCTGTTCATATAAACATCATTATATGTGTTCCTAGACACAGGCAGGCCTTCTTCAGTTCCATTGGTGGCCTGGCAGGTGTCACATGGTCGTATTTCCTAAACACACAGGTTCCAAAGGCACATAGACCTCATGGATGGGCACCGTACTATCTTGAGTACTGTGTGTCCACTCAAGTGACCCTCAGGACCATTAAGCAGCTGCTGTCAGCCTTCTTCAAAGGAGGAGAACCTGAGGCTGAGAGAGATCAGCATAGAACCCTCTAACCTGGGCTCTGCAGGAGTAGTGGGGATACTGTGTTATCTGTACTTTTGAGGTTCTTGGGATCTAATTCTGTTCTGCTTAAATTTTAGTGTACACATGAGTCATCTAGTTAAAATTCAATTTGTGACTCAGCAGTCATTGCTAAGATTTAACCATATCTACCAGCCTTCCAGGGGCCACCAAAGCTAGGGAATGGAAATCACCCTTGGAGTAGTAAAAGACTAACAGAAGAGACAAATCAGATACTGATTTAAGAAATTGCCATGCAGACTGTTTGTAAGACTACTGTGAGGAGAGATGTTCCTAATCCTTTCTTTCTATGTAGTCCTTTCCCATCTGTGAAATTCTTTCACATTTAGCATTGTTTTGTCATTAAAATTACCCTCAGTGGGAAAGCAGGAGGAAGGAGCTTCCTGGGTGAGGACAAATGGATGAGGCAGTCCTGCAGAAATGACTTCTAGAAAGGTTTTTGAATGAGAGAAAGTGAGGAGACAGGGGCAAAGAGCAGATGGCAAGCAGGAAAAATGAACACAGACAGAAGAGCTAAAAGACATGAATTTGAGAATGGGGATGATGGTGTATCCCCATTAACCAGTGCAAGAGAGACACTAGTCTACATTAGCTTGTGAGCAGCACAGAAGATACCATGGCAGGGTTCAGAAATCACACTCCTCCCACAATCACGCATCGAGAGGCAACTGGGAGGATGCAGTGAGCCTAGGCCAGAGGGGTACAGCTTCCTGCTGGTGAAGAAATGGGGAACTGCAATTTCTAGGGTTGGAGCATGATCACTGAGAAGCCCTAAGATATTTTCTTCTCTTCCATCTGTGAAATTCTTAAATTTTCTGGGATTAAACCTAGAATGCAGTGCAGGCAGATTAAACTTTCTGTACTTAGCATGCATGGTAACACCAAGCTGTCCGGATCAGATAATGACCTATACTTTTCCCCTTTGCCATATATTTCTTTTTTCTTCTCCCTTCATTTTCTTCTCTCTAAAGTTTTTGCATGTGCCCTGTCTTCAAATATTTTGGGGTTAGTTCTGATGGATTTTTTGTTGTTGTTAATCACTTTACATTACAATCACAAGGAAGTCTGGTGCCCTTTTGGGTTTCTGCCTTGGTCATTTAGACTTACAGGAGTCTTGGGAGCAGTCACTTGGTGAGGATTAAGAGCCACCCAGCCTTCGGAGACTTCTGCACAGGGATGCTCTGAGGACTTGGCCACTCAGATGTTCCCTGTCCAGATGTCTTATCAAAAAACGTGAAAATCTGTGGCATCAAACTCTGAATGTCAGGGTTGCTGAGAATCCAGATGTTTTATGTGCTGAGTGGTGATCCAGTCACCAGCTGGACAGCTGTGCCTTTTCCCCAGCACTGCAGCAGTGTCTCATCTTGACACTTTATGAGTCCCTGCTGAGCACTCCCAAAAGAACATCTGCCACAGCAGGGAAGAAGCAAGGGGAGCCAGGCTATCCTATTCAGCAGACACTGGACACCCCATCCCCAGCCTCCACCTAGTAATGGAGCAGGCCACGTGTCCACAACGTGGGTCCAACTCAGTTGTGCTGGACAGGAGAGAGGCTTCCTGCTCACTGCTCCTGGAAGTTAAAATCAGGGGATCTGTTGAGAAGTCACACCCTAGAAGCTATAGGGGAAAAAGGAGAGAAGGGACATTTAATATTCCTTGTCAGAGAAGTAAGGCAAGTTGGCTTCTGCTTACCATATGTGCCAAAAGAAATCTCTGAGACAGGCCATGTGATTCTGAGGCCACCTTTTGGTAAATGGTGGAAGGCAGAGGCTGTTTAGTCCTTTCTCTGCTCTCCTTTAGCCCACTGTTAGGATTACTAAAGACTTGTGAAGTGATAGCTACTGAACACAATTCACCTGGGCTACCTGGCAAGTCACTTCAGATCCTGAGGACACCTCCTTGCAGATCAGTGCTTCAGGGATGGCAGTGGCTTTCACCTTAACAAGCCAACCTCTAGTTGGCATCTGCCTTGGCACAATGGTGAGATGGTACTCAGAGGCCCCGCCTGACTTCAGGAGAATAACGGGTGACTAGCCATGAATCAGAGCCATAAGAAGGGTGGCTGTGTGCTGAGTATTGGTCCTCCCTGGCCCTGTGCCATGTCCCAAAGGTACACTCCTCTGCTGGTGGCTGCCTGGCCATATAAAACACAAGAAGCCTTCCTGGATCCAAAACATGACCTTTCCTAACTCCTGAAACTTGCCTTCAGCCAAGGTGATAGAACTTCTCTCTCACAGAGGAAACTCGCTGTTTCTTACCATCCCTGGAGGGAGGAAAATCTGAAGAAGCTGTGTCTCACAGTTGAGAACTTAACATTAACTCAAAACTTAATGTTCAGTTAAACATAATAGATCATATTCTCTGCCCTTTCTTCTGGTCATCTCTTTTAATTCATTGAAGGTGAAAGTGTCCCGGGCCAGGCTAATGCCACTGTGAACTCATCTCTATTCAGGTATCTGATCAGGAAGCAGGCAACCCAGAGTTTGATTTTCAGTTGTGCTGCTTCATAGCTATGTAACCCTGGGCAAGTCATGGGATGTCACTGACCTAAAGTTCCTGTCTGTAAATGGAGGTTAATACTGCCTCACACATCTGTTGTGTGGCAGTGAGAGAAGTAGATGAGACTTGGGGGTGGTAGGTAGGCACTCGTGGATGGAGGGCAGACAGCACAGCATCAGGCTCAGAGCCCACAGCCAGGAGGCAGAACACGCCAGGCTGACAGAGGATACGCCTCTGGCAGTTTCATTTCCTGGAGTTCCAGGACTCTGAGGCACCTTGGCTGCTGGCAAGTTGTTACTAGGAGAAAGAGAATAGACATCTTGACGCTAAGAACTTCTGTGGAAAATCCCTATGTCTCCCCTCTCTGAAATGTTAAGTCCTTCATTGTCCTTGAGTTTGGAGGCAGGCCATGGTGGTTGTCACTTGAAGTTCTGTCAGGAAGAGACCCAGTACTTGTGAATTCTGTTCCTTGTATTTAGTGGTTTTACCTGCTTTCACTGCCTACGATTAGACTGGAAATGATTTGAGGAGAGGTCTTTGGGTTCTAAAATTATAGGAGAATATACTGGCTTGCCAATGATTTTCGCTTTGCTTGAGTATCTGGTGGCAGGAAATTCTGTGATTCGAAGGTGAAGATTCTCCCCAGCACCTTGCAGCACACTTACTACAGGAGAAGCAGGCTCACTGTTACTCCCCAAACCCCTAGGGAGACTGTGCTATAAAAAAGGGAAACTGCATAGTGCCCTCACCAGAGCCCCTGGCAGTTCAACCCAGGAAGAAAAACATCTTTTCCATAAAGGAAGTTGGAGTTTGGTGCTTGCCTATTATAATAAACAGGATATTTATTTATTTACTTGTCTGTCTGTTTGTCTATCTCTGTCTGTCTATCATCTATCTATCTATCTATCTATCTATCTATCTATCTATCTATCTATCTATCTATCTATCTATCTATGGTGTTGGCTACTGAAGATTAAAGCCAGGCGTGTTCTTCTGCTGAGCCTACCGCAGCAGTTTTATTTCTTTTCAGACAGGCTGAACTTGCAGTCTTCTTGCCTTCACATACAAGAAGCTAATAAGCAAGCTTTAATTAGCCCTGGTCTGCGTTTAAATTTTCACAATTTATGCGCCACGTGCCATTTTTTTGTATAATTTTAGCACTGTTTGGCTTTGCTTTCTTACCACTTGAACTGAAAATTTATGTTAGTCTTTAGATGGCACTTTGGAAGGTCATGCTTTTGGATTAGAAATTTACTATGAGTATTTTGCCCAAGATAATTTAAATACTGCACAAATGAATGAGCTATGGGAAAAAGATCAAATATGTGATCACCAGCAAAGATGTGATAGCCTGTTTTTCTACTGCAGTCAACTACAGGAGACCCAAGTTAGTCTTAAAAGTTAGAAACTTGAATTGTCTTAAAAGAAAATTTAGTGAAACTAACCAAATAACTGAAATATAAAGTATCTCTTCGCTAGTTAAATATAAATTTCACTTCTGTATCTTAGAATTCTATGTGTGAACATAGTCATTTTTTTTAAAGGTGTATTTTAGTGCAAATCATATAAACACAGAATGAACAGGTAGAATACTGTCCGTCTGCTGGTGTCTTGGGCTGCTCTGGCTGCTTCTGGCCTCAGGACAGATGTTCACTGATGACTAACGAGGACAGCCCACTTAATTGGGGAGAGCCTGCCTCTCCATAATAGCCGAGTAGTGTGTGGCTCGAAATGCATCAAAGCTATTTGGGGAGGATGGGCTGTGCTGTACAGTGTTTTGTCACGGCACAGGCAAGCTGGACAATAACTAACACTAGGTTTTCATTCATCAGTGTTTACAAAATAAGCACTTCACCTGCATGGTCTCATTTTAATCCTCCACACAGCACAGTGGATGACACTGTTCCTGTTTTACTGATGGGAGGCTGACAGCTGCAGGCTGCGCCCCAGAGCACACATGCACACACACATGCACATGCACAGGGGAATGGCACCTGTGAGCTCAGGAAGGTTGAGCAGCTTCATCAGGGACATACAGCAGGAGCACAGCTGCTGAGTGTGACTCAGCCCACTGTGTCCTAACCACTCATCTGTGCTCACAGGCGCCATTCCCCTGTGCATGTGCATGTGCGTGTGCATGTGCGCTCTGGGGCGCAGCCTGCAGCTGTCAGCCTGCTGGCTGCAGCTGGTTTTTCTAGCTTGGACAGGCTTTCTCCCAGGCTCCTTGCTATCAATACTGAGCTTTTAGAAGAGGCAGAAAAGTCCCATGGGAGATAAAGAATGGTGTGAAAGAGGATCTCCTAGGTAATGCTAGCTGGCCAATGCAGATCAACAGATAGCAGCTTCATGGTTAGAGGAGGCTTAATTCTCAGAGCTCCCACTGCCTGCACAACTCTTCAGGCAGCTGCCTCAAGTGCTATAGAGGATTGCTGGAGGTCAGGCATTGAGGAAAGCATAGCTCTGGTGAAAGATGTATCTGAAATATATTAATTTTGAATTGCTAAGCTGATAAACTCCAATACCCTCACTTAAATTTGAGACAGAGAGTGTATGTCCTTTGGTTGCCACATGTCAGGATAGAGTGCTGAATGTATACCCAGGAAAAGACAGCTCGCCAGAACCACAGCCACAGCCACCACGCCCTGCTGACTCATCCCCACAAGAGTAAGTCCCATCATCCTTTAAGCCTGCTGCCAGATCTTTTTCAAAATCAGGGCAGACACCTCTATTGTATCCTCTCTCAGGCCACAGGGTGCTTTTGCATAGAAGGGAGGGCCCCAGGAATCAGCATTCCTGGAAGATGTTTTCCTAAAAGCGTAGTGCAATTTGCATTTTTAAAAAAATGTGAGAAAAGAGCATTTTTGCTTGAAAATATCTTCTGGGTAAACTTTCCAAGCAAATAAATTATATTAGCAAATTAAGTGCTCCTAAACATCCATGAAGAAACTACGAAGCAGTAGGAGAGCAAGCCACAATACTCTTTATCTCAATTTGATAAGACAGGAAGCAAACACAGTCTGAAAGCAGTGTGTTAGCAAGGGCAAAAGATCAAAATGGGAACTAAATACGTGTATGTGTCACTCCCTTCTGTTCTGAAGCAGAAGTGTCTGAAGCCTTGCACTTTTCTTGACCTATCACTCTCCAAAGTGGGACACTACCTTTCTGCTAGAGATGGCCATACTCAAAGGAACCAAGTATAGGAGGCTCAAGAAGGTAGCTTGTGACAGAAATGAAGAGTCAGGTTTCCTGGATCATAATTAGAGCAGATTGATGTCTTGGACTTCTGGGGGAAGAGTGAGTGACAGTGGCAAAGAGTGTACAGAAGTGAACATAAAACTTAACATGGCCACCCTGAGGGGTTCTCCTTTTAAGGAGACACTGGAATTCCTGCCAAATGGTCACACAGCCCAGGAGAGAGGGGGAGAGTCAAGATGGGTGACCTTTCCTTTAGGAGCTTGAACTTACTGTGTTTAGCTGTGCATAGGGTGGGCAGGTCCTGGAAGTTGGTAATGTGACACTGTCACTCTTCATACCGTGCAAACCTATGGTTCAGACTTTCACTGTGGAATTCCAGTGAGGTTGCTGGGAAGAAGGGAGAATGTCTTGATGAATATCTGGAACATCAGTATGGATGCTTCAGCATCGGTACTGCTCTTATCAGTAGCTTAGGTGCCTCGCCTGGGAGGCCAGCAGTGCTGCTTGAAATGTCACCTGGGCTCCAAAAGCCCTTAACGGAGTGTGAAGATACAGCCTGTACTGCCCGCTGAATTTGATTCCCAGAATGTTTCCTGAAGTTAGCTGACACCGTAGCAGAGTTCAAGAATATCAGAATGAGAGAAGTGAGTAGGGGCTTGGCACTGGCTTCTCAGTGCCTGGAAACAGCAAGTCAGCATCACTGGACTCTCCTCCCCGCTGGGCAGCCAGGCAGGCTCTCAGCCCACCCTGGGTTCTTGTTGGCGGCAGCTGCGAAAGCAGTTGCTAAGCTTAAGTTTCCCCACCCAGCCTCCTAACACATTCTGCCCTCTCATCTCAGATAAAGCCACCCCTCGTCCCCGCTGCACCTCTGAGGCACCTTTTGACATCAGGACCCCAGTTCTGCATTAATCTCCCCGTGCTCTCTGGATTTTACAATCTTTTGACCTGCATGGAGAGTGCCCTAGGTGGTTTCAAACAGTGAATTTAATTATAATCTGTCCTTTAGGAACTACATGCTAAAGTAGAGCAGGATAAATCAGATATACCCAGGAGTGTGGTCTGAAAGATTATGTAGGAAATAAGGGATGTGCCCAGCAAGACTTAGGTGAGCCAATGGAGGAACCCAGCATCTGTCCTCGTGGGTTACTACCAGACTGTGAGTGTGACTTTATATGTTTATACATGTCTCTATTTGTACATAAAATTTCACATTTTTCCCCAATGTGGCTGATTGGATAAATTCCAAAAATTTATTTTCCCTTCCTATCTTGATGTACCCTCCACTGTAAAGCCCAGTGGGTTGCCCTACTTTTCTTTCTGTTCCAGGCATCCTATTTATAACTCTGTTGTCTTAATTCCTACATTTCCTGTTCAGTCTAAATATTGACATTGATAGACTAGACTATTGGCTCATTTTGCAGCCATAAAAGTACCTTTGTAAGAATGAATACCTCAGCCTGCAAAACCTTTCTGAATTTAACTGTGTTCATCAAATACATATATTCAAGATTCCTTAAAACACAGTCCCCTAGTATGTCTTCAGGGAATACAAGAATGAAAAAAGACATTACTTAGCTGTAAGCATTTGTTTTAAAGTTTAGACAATGGATAAGACTGAGTTTTCACCTTCACAGACCTCCTATCTTCAGCTCTTCCAGTCTTCTACCTGCATAATGAGGAAGTTGAATCAGAAAGACTCTTCTCCCGTTTAAAATGAGGAAGTTGAATCAGAAAGACTCTTATCTTGTTTTGAGCTCTGAAATTCTCTGATATACCTTTCAAAACAAGAAGTGGTGGTGGGCTTCAGGGTCTACAAGAGGATCAAAGATGGAAGTATCAGGAGAAAGAAGAAGGAATGTGCATGATCAAGCTAGTAAATAGTGGGGTCAAGAGTACATAGGACAGATTAGGAAACATGATTTGGAACACAGGAAGAGATTCAGAAACCCTGCACCTGGCAAATGATCTCTGTCACCTTTAAGAGACCATGTTGTGTGGCAGCCTCCTTGGAAACCGCTCTCCTCTGGGCAGCACCCTGGTAACTGTCCTGACTCCGTGTGAAGTCTTCCAGACAGTAACGTAGCACCATCCTAGCATTTCCTTCTCAGTGAGTCTGGCAGGGATGACCTTAAGTATAACTTTTCAGTCTGATCTATAAATCTATCAGATGATACAGTAATGTATAAAATAGCTTAGTAGGCTCCCTCATGTGTGTGTGTGTGTGTGTGTGTGTGTGTGTGTGTGTGTGTGTGTTCAAAGGCAAATGTGTATTTGACCCTGAAATAAGAGTAAAGGGCTTTGAAGAACTAGTGAAGTAGGTGTAAAGGAAGCCAAACAATATATAGATATAGATATAATGTATTATAAAATCAACAGAATAGAACTAATTAATGAGTTGTATTGATTTAAAACTAATAATAGAATCCAGAAGAAAACTAATGAAAATCACTAAAATCTTCTATATAGCCACTGCCAAGTCTAATAAATTTCTGAGCTAATTGAAAATTCACAGAAAGGTGTCCTAAGCAGAATGCCATAAGGCAGCCTGGATGTGGGTTTGGGGAGAAAGATGAGCAAGCCTGATTGTTCTTTATGGGTGTCTTAACACATGCAGGCCCTGCTGGGTTCAGGCGGCCAGCCCCACCTTGCACTACTCTTCTCTGACCACTGGCTTCCTCAGTGTGGCAGCTCTAAGGCACCGGGATGCAGCTGTGCACTCCAGGTGCTGAGCCGTGCTTTCCCGTAGCACTGTGCCTGCCCAGCAAGCACATGACCTGTGACCCTAGAAGGACTTGAAAGAATGATTCTGCAGAGGAATTTCATCAGAATTGGGTGTGGTTCTTCCTGCTGGCAGGAGCCTGCCTTTGTTATGCTGTATCATCCAAGAACAACTATTAAGTAAATCTGGGAAGGGCAACTGGTCATTATGCCCCAGCTGAAGATTATATAATGTGACCTAAAATGGGAATGTCATTCAGAGCTCAAAAACAGAATCAGGCTGACACCTCAACTGCAAGCAGCTTGGACAGCCTTCATGTGGCTTGGTTAGCAAAAGAGAAATCAGTATCTCTGAAGATTTAATTCCAAAGAAAGAAAACAAACCAAACTTTACAACAGGAGGCAAGCCCTGAAACTAGAATTAATGTCCAGATTGCTGTGCTGCCTTAGTGCTAGCTTTATGACCTGAGAAGAGAGCATTATTGACTTACAGCTTCTGGAGAATATGTTCCAGTTTATACGACACAGCCATTTGATCCTTACAATAATTCAGTGTAGTACCTTGTAATCTCTTAAAACAAAAAAAAAAAAAAAAGCAGGAGCCAAATGAGATGACTCATTCTTTCTCTGTCCTGTGTACACGTTACAGTCACATCTCAAACTCAAGGATCCTTAACTTCTGAATCCAGGTGTTTTTCTTTTTATTGCCACAACTATCACAGGGGAGTTGTTGAAATATGTAGACTCTGTATTTCTGATACTTGAATTTGAAGGTAGCCAACAAATTCCATGTGCAAGGCCTATTTTTTTATTAGTAGACTTTGATTTTTATTAATGTAAAAATACATTAATGTCTTGTGTTGGTGTAATATATAGATAAAGAGATACAGAGATATATTACAATGTCTAAACCAATAGTGAAATGCCATTTTTCAAGTTCAAAGTTAAATTAGGGTTTACTCTTGGTGGTGTAGATGCCATGGTTTGAAAAAAAAACATGGTACACAGTGGCATGTACTGTAGTGCCACACAGAACCGTTTCACTGCTCTAGAGACATCCTCTGTGCTCTCCAGTCCTTCCCTGCCCCCCTCCAGGTTTCTGGTACCCACAGATCTCACTTTGTCCCCTCCACTTTGTCTCCTATTTTTATGGGTTTTTTAATTATAAATTCACCATTACTGAGCATAGTTAAAGATCATTCTCACAGTTGTTCACTCAGAGCAGTAGATTCTGTTTTTGTTTTTCCTGCTGGAATCTCTATAAAGGATAGTTATTTCCTTTCTCTTCCATGGAAGAGACAAGGGAAGCAACAAGGGATTTAGCACTTACAAAGCGTCCTACATCCCTGCCTTTGCAAAGTATTGCCTTCGTCGTCAGTCCTCCTCCATTGAGCGTCTTCTGTGAGTCTGAACATAAGAGGGTTTTTGAATGTCACTCTTCCTGCTTGGTAAGATGAACAGAAATGAAGCTTCCATTTGAGTGAGAAGGACAGTCTTTGCCTCTACAGTCCTCCCCCCTGAGCTTCTGAAGGGTACATAGCAGCTGCTCTATTTTCCCAGAATCTATCTTCTCTTTCATGACCTTCAAGCCCCTCTCCCTTAAAAGAAGTACACCTCAGTGCCTTGTCTGACTCTATAAGAACAAAGGGTACAACAATCAGTATTCCCCTATTTAACTGACACAACAGAATTGTCTACCTGAGCCATCTTTCTCTGAGGAAGTGATGGAAGTTCAGGAGTCTCTCTTAGAACTACCTCTTCAGTTAAACCTGGGAAGAAAAACCCTGATTCTTAGAATGACCAGCATTGCATGATACAATCCAGCTTCCTCCGTGTGTGTGTGTGTGTGTCACACACACCCTGCCTCTTTCCAATCAAGGACATTTGGAGAGGCTCCCCCATTTTTAAAACTTCAGTGTTTGCCTTGCAGGGACTTTTCCCACTTTACCTAGAAAAGAGCTAAGCAGAACCCTTGAGCTTGTGGTCAGCCTGCTTCCGGCTGTGGCTTCAGTTAGTGTGTCTGTTCTGACAGAGGAAGCACTCAGTGACGGGAACTGTCTGGCTGGACTGCAGGAGAACCAGGGCAGACAGCATGCCTCGTGACACTGTCTTATCAGATGCCAGAGCAAGGAGACAGTGAGGGATCTGGCAGCCCCTAAACACAAGTTTCCTGACTGGATACATTGGCCTGGAGCTGAATTCACTTAGAAACAAAATGTCTCAGCTGAAGATGAATTTCCCAAACATGTGGTAGAAGCAAAAATAACAAGAAACAGTTTTGATCCTGAATAGATATAAAAGCAAGGCATTGCAAACATTGCTAGGCCTTCCAACACTGGTTGGCCATGGAAAATAAGCTTCCCTAGAGTAATTTAGCACTCTAGGAAAGTCCTAGCTACATAGAAAGTCATTCAATGTGAGTGTTCTCTCTCCGCTCCTGTAACAGGACCAGGGTATTCATGTTCATGTAGAGATTTGGATTCTGTATGAGGAGTGCGTCCTGTTTGTGAAGTCTTGTACCACACTGGAGCTTATCCTACTGAGCAGGAAACAGAACCAACTGCAAACTGAGAGAATGGTTTGGCTAGAATCACATTGATTTTAACTACTGGTACTCCTTGGCAATTTAAGATTTGACTTAACAGCTCAGGATGATATAATTAATATGCTGGTAGCAAATTTGGGATTTAGCCACTTTAGCACAGAAGAGATGACAACGAATTGTCTGCAGCAGAACTTATTTTGCATGGATTAGGGTGCTAATAGGATCCCTCTTAGCCTAGCATATTGGTTTTAGATATACTGGTCAAGGGGGCAGTAGAGGAGAACCTACAGCAACAGTGTCTGGTGAATATGTAAACCTGGAAATTCCTCTCCTACCTTTGAAGCCTTTCTGGGTGAAGGAGAAGAAAACTTTGCTCTAGGTTTGAGTATATGCCCCAAAGTGACCTGCAATAGGTAAGCCCTTTCTATGAAGTGCTGACTCTTAATCTTTAAATATAGTGGCTGATTAAATATAATATGTCTTTTAAAAATACTTATTACTGTAAGAGAACATTGCCATCCCCTTCAAAAAGCTCCCCTCAGTTGGATATGCCCTATCATTTCTCCCTCTTTCTGAGGCAGTCCTGGAGGTGTTCTTTTGTTGTGTCTTTATACAGTGTGGTTAAAAAAAAAAATTACAGGAATGCTGCTGAGTGCCATCTCGCAGAAGGGTGGGCTTATGAAGACATCACAGACTGGTGTTCTCAGCTGCTGTATTCACTGACTCTGGTGCTGTGAGATTTTCAAAATGACCGAATAGTAAACATTTTAACCTATCTATTATAAGGCAGTTATGACAGTGCGTTTCAAAACTGCTTCAGAAAGTGGAACAAACAATACAGTAAGTGTGCAGTCACTATCAAGTAAAATGGAAGGTCTCAGGGACACCTTTGCATGTAGCTTTATGTATTATTTTCATGGGCCTTCAGGGCCTTCATGCCCCAAAGTTACAGGTATCCCATGTACAGCAGCACACAGAAAAAGAGAGCCATGTTTTTCCTTCAGGCTTTCAGTGCCTGGCAGCCCCCCCACAAGCCAGTGTCCCCCCCCCCACACACACACCCAGCATACTTGTTAGAACTCACACCTTGGACTTGAGACCTAGACTGTGGCCACAGTCCTAGGACTAAAGCACCTGAAGCCCAAGGACCTGGTCTTCCTCAACTTCAGTCCTCGACATTAGCCCCGTGCTGGGCATAGACATTGTAAAAACTGAGTAAACGACTGTTGAGCATAGGGAAGGTGTGTTTTTTGTATGTATTCAAAACTCTTGTATTCAAAAGTCATCCACTTTCCTTAGAACATCCTCATTTTAATGTTGTTTGCCCACTTGTTATTGGGATAAGGAAGGAACATCTCAGTTGCCCACATAACACGCAGTGTTGAGATCAGTGGCATCACAAGCCATTGGAGGGCACAGCCATAGGCTCCTCAGGATGTGTCGCTGTGAGTGAGGCTCTGGGTCTCCCCTCTTCAGTCTGCTCTCCCTTGGGGTGACTCTGCACCCAGGCACCTGGACAGTGGGTGTACCCTAAACTTTCTGCTATGTGAAAACTCAGAGATGGATCTTCTGGAGTCTTGTGAAGACCTCATTCATGCAGATTGTGTTTAGAAGTCTCCTTTTTATTTTTAAAGAGGGTTTGCAAGGCAAACGTGAGAGATTCGAAGGCCATATTTTAGATGAATTGGCTAACATTTTAGACAGTGTGGCATTCAGCTGTGTTGATAATAAGCTACCTGCAGGTGAGCTCTGGCTACTGGCGAAGCAGCCTGCGTGTTCTCAGATCTGGTCCCACTAACTGTCCTCTCAATCTCGCCCTCTGCCCTCCTCAAGGTCATGCCCTGCCATTGACTTTGTCTTTCTGCTATGTTTATCCATCCAGCATATCCGTCTTTTTGGTGCACCACAGCTTGAGCTGCTCAGCCTATCTGCCCCTTCCCAACTGTAGCTACTCTTGAGGCCACATGGCCAGTGACCTTTTGAGGAGAGTGTCCTAGTGTATGCCCTCAGCCAGCCAGGTGCTGAACTGCCTCAGTCCTGGGTGTTTTGTGCACAGGATTCCTGCCAACCAACTACTAGTTCTTTCTTTGTTACCTTTTCCTCTGCTGTCCATTCAGTGCTCCTAGCCTGCATCTCTACTCTCTAGGTGTCCACTTTCCTTAACGACATCAATAGCACTCTTGTGGCAGGAACACTGTCTCCTACTTGGGAGTCAGCCTGCACTGTGAAGAGATCTAGGGTGTGGCAACCACACCTCAGCTCCAGCATGTGAAGTCAGGGCTCCTTTGGTATTTGTTGAATTTGTTACAAATATTTTTAAAATATTTTCAATACCTATACTTACCTGAATTCAAATAACTTAATAACTATTCACCTCCCCAAATACACTTAGCGATAGCAGTTTAAAATTTGTTAAGGACTGGTCGATTCTCAAGATCACCTTTGTAAAGCAGGTCCTAGCGCCACCCCACCCCACGCCGGTTACCCTACGAATACCTCAGTTGCCCACATAACACGCAGTGTTGGGATCAGTGGCATCACAAGCCATTGGAGGGCACAGCCATAGGCTCCTCAGGATGTGCCGCTGTGAGTGAGGCTCTGGGTCTCCCCTCTTCAGTCTGCTCTCCCTTGGGGTGACTCCACACCCAGGAACCTGGGCAGTGGGTGTCCAGGCCTGTGATGGCTAGGTGGGCCCTCTGGCAGCTTCTCTGCAGCTTTGGGCCCGGGGTTCTGTCAGCCTGGGCCATCCTACCTCTCCTCCCTTCTCAGGGCCCAGTTTTATCTAGGGGAGATACATTCAGCACCTGTACTTTCATCTGAAAAATTGAGTTCATTTCTTCCCTGGAGTTGTACAAACCTTGTGGGATTTTGACAGTGTAGGGGTGTGTCTCAAGGATGAGTGCAAGAAGAGGGCTTCTAATCAGTAATAGCTCACAATAGAAGACTAATACATGTGGGGTGCTTCACGTCGTTATGTAGCATCCTTGAGATAAGGGCATTGTGTCAATTTTCTGGCCATTACTCTGGTGGGAAATAGATCAAAAGGAATTTTCTCTTCAAGAAATCATTGTAAGCAACTCAGATGTACTGTTTCAGACTTTGAGGTTTTTGTTTTGTTTTGATTTTATCAGGGATCGAACTTAGGACTTTGTGCTTGCCACACAGACACTCATGCCACTGAGCTATCTCCCCAGCCCCCAGACTTCATTAGGTATAAATCTGTGCCCCCACAAATGATGATGAAGCGTCTGCTATGTGACAAAAGGGCAGTTCTGGCTCTCATGATGCAATTGGGCCAGTGCGTTGCTGCCTCCTGGACTCCAGGCTGTCTTAAGCAAAAGCCCGAGAGTAGGTGTGCTGCCATGCTGACAGGACGGATTTTAATGATCTCATTTGATTCATAATATTTAGGCAACTCTCTTGGAATTTTGTTTCTTTTAGATATGTTGATGCCTTCTGTACAGTAGAGGTTAGCAAACTCTGGACTGTGGGGCAAATCTGACCTTCCATCAGCATTTGTAACTAGAGCTTTATTAGAATATAGCCATACCTGTTGATTTATATTTTTCCTGTGACTTTCAGAACTACAAAAGCATAGCAATTCTGTCAACTAAGTAGTTATAACAGAAGTCAGGTAGTCTACAGAGCCCCAAACATCTACTTTCAAGAATGTGTGAACTCTACAGAAAATGTTTCTGATCCCTGATGCACAAAGAACAGTAGCACATTCTTTGTGTAGATTTGGGGAAGCTGATTGATTTGTTGTTGGAAAGTGTATTAAATTTATTTCACCAAATCAAAATAAGTCCAGGTGAAAATGAAAGCAGGCAAGTGTGGTATTACTCAGTTTTCTTTCCCCGGTTCATGCAGTTTAAACTTTCTTGCTGTTCTTGCTTCTCTTTAGAATTCAGGTACGAGGCATGCTCTGTAGGAGAAAGGTACATGTAGGTAAAAGAAGTAAGAAGAGGAGAGGAGGAGCCCACTCTGCTAACTAGTAGTGAGAATGTTCTTGGTTATAGGCTGTGATATCAAGGATGGATGGAGATGGACACTGGGGAAGGGAGGTTTCCATAAGTGCACAAGCTGGAAAACTGAAGAGTTGATTCCCACTTCCATGGCCTTAATAGTTCCCTTAGCCCTGTGAACTTATGCCCACCCATGTATCACTCAAGTGCCAGAAGACAGGCACTCTTATAATCCATTTCACTTCCAAAGGGCTTACATATTCCTAGGACCATAAAGTATGCAAAGAAGTCAAATTCACAGAGAGAGAGAAAATAGGGCATTAGTTGCCAGGGGTGTTTAACAAGGATGGGATTTTAGTTGGGTATGATAAAAAATATTGTGGTGCTGGTTACACAGTGATCTGAATGTACTTAATGCCACTGAACTGTATGTTTTAAAACTGATAAATTTGGTTATGCATATTTTACCACAATTTAAGATAAAACTATTCAGACTGCTCTATTTCAAACAAAACTATGGTTCAGAGTCACAATGGAAATATTCAGAGTTGCAGATTAGGACTAATTTGGAAACTTACTTCCTCCCTATATTTAATTTTACACTGACTACTTCTAAGAATTAAGAATCCAATTATGTTCAATCTTAAAAGTTCATTACTAGTCAGAGCTGATGGAGCATAGCCATAATCCTAACATTTGAGAGGCTGAGGCAAGAGGATTACTGCAAGTTTGAGACCAGCCTGGCGTACCAAGTGAGTGCCAGGCTGGTCTGAATTACAGAGCAAGACACTGCCTCAAAAAGACAGCAAACAGACTGAAAAAGACTGATTATTACTGAATGCTTTTCTAAAAATACACATTAGTGTATTTAGTGCCATCACAAACAATAGATAACCTAGTGAGAGATGGCACACTAAAATGACATGGTAAGGTAACCTTTCCTTTTTCTATATTTAGCATTAATTCCTATTTTTTAAAATGTGATTCTAGGAAAGAAATCTGGATTGGTTCCCCAGGATGAGAGCCATGTCCTTAGTCAGCAGCGATTCCGAAGGAGAACAGAACGAGCTGAGGAACCTGCAAGAGAAACTGGAGTCCACCATGAAGCTAGTCACTAACCTTTCTGGCCAGCTGTCAGAACTAAAAGACCAGGTAAAGAAGAGACACCTGCCACTGCCACTCGCCACTCGCCCCACACCTGACCAGGGGAAGGTCTGTAGTGCTCAGTACAGTGCTGGAGCGCCTCATCTGGACAGGGGGGACCAGGCCACATGTGCCAAAGGACTCCACCAGATTCCCCCCACCCCCTTCAGTGCCCTTTTATAGAAAAAGGCTGTGGTATTGCTTTCTGTCTTGCTGAGGCTATGATTTTAGTATGAAAAAGAAAATAAGGAAATGCAGACTTTCAGTGAACTCATAAGCACCAAGAATATGTAAAGCTACAACTGGATTCACTCACCAGAGATTAAAAGCTATTTCTTGGTTTGCTTCCTAACCCTGAGACTTGTCAGATCTTTACCTGTAGTATTTAAATTCAGCATGCTGAGGTAAAGTACCTCAGCATAGAAAAGCCTGTTTTGGCTCATTTGTTTGCAAAATGCATACTGAGTGACTGCCCAACTAGAGTCATTGCATCAGGCTCTGGGGAGAAAACACCTAGCAATAGATACGTAATGCCTGGTCTCGGAGTTTGGTAGCCTAGAAATCAATATGTCCCTTTTATACATTGGGAGAAAAGTCTAATTTGTATCACACCCTATTTTTTTGTCCTCTTTTGGTGGTCTTAACCTGTCTAAGTCAGCAAGTGGTTCCCTACTGATAGGATGTGGTTCTGTCAAGAATTTGAGCCCAAGATGGCAAGCAAGCCATAATCTTTCATTGCTAGAGCTCACTGGGATAATCATTTATAGACTGGGCACAGTTGAGCATTTTATGCGGCTCTTTAAATTTTTAATAAATCCCAAACACAAAAGTATAAATTTTGTGCAGCAGGGGCTACCCGGGTGGCAAGCTGCCCTTGGGTGCTGTATGTGGCACAGGCACAGGCAATATATGACCTTTACACACACCCTATCTAAGGAACTCTCACCCACAGTAAACTCTTCTTAGAGAAGGTTACTGGGAATTTTTAATAATCCTGTCTAGAATTGTACATCTTTTCTAGCCAAGTTACTCCAACCTGAGCCCTGAGAATCCATTTGGCCTGCAGTTCTTTTTGCTCCTATGAGATGCAAATAACAAGACACTAATGAGAAAAGGCCACGCTGATAAAGGCCATCTTCAACCCTGAGCTTGGTTGCAAGCTGAAATGAATAATAACCTAAAACTAATGAAGATCTAACTAGATTACTGTGCTTATTAGCTGTTTACCCTGATGTACAACAGCTGACAAATGCTCCACAGTGCTAAGCTGACTCGCGAGTCCACCCTCTACTGCAGGCGCTGCTGCCTCAACATCCCCCAGGAGTTGTGTGACCTTAAAGCCCCGTCAGGCTTCAGTTATCATCTGCTCCCATGATACAGCAGTGGCTTAAACATTGTCAGTTAAATCATATGTCTTAAATATCAAAAAATCATGAAGACTGATTAAGAATGGTCTGATGGTGCCATTTTTGAAAGAAATCAACCATCTTTGCTTCATGTCAAAGGTGCCAGAGCCACACTACTTGAAACATTCAAGTGCCACTGCAACCAAAATTCACCCTGCTTACCAAGGACCATTTGTCTTGATCACATTTAGAAGCTCCTTAGGGACAAATTCTGATTAATAAGAGAAATTGGGGGTTTCCACCTTTAGAGTTTCTTAAAATAGGTCTGAAACAAAACTACTGTACTTTTGAGTATTTTATTTTGGTAAAAACCAAGAAAGCCCTTTCCTCATTGTTTTCTGTCTTTTCAGTGCTGAGTCTGTGTTGAATTTTCCTAGAAGCAATGCTGGGGTTGCTTTGGTGCTCACTGTGCAGTCAGTAAACGTTGCCCAACCAGTAAATTGAGCTTAGGAAATTGAAAAAGGAATCACAGGTATAGGAGGGTATTCAATGTCTTTCTTACCCAGTTCCCTTATTTACATGGTGAGGAGCCAAGGAACACAAAAATCTCTTCGGAAATGTACTCAAACTTTTATGAAAGTGTCATGGTAGGAGTCTTACTCACAAGCATGGGTTTGGTTTTGTGTGACGTATGTTTTTGTTCTCTGATTTGTTTTGTCACTGTACTGTTCGCCTTTCATTGTTGACTATTTGAATTGTTCCTCTTTCTTTTAAGAGCCCTAACATTTCAAAAGGTACATCATACCCTTTTATAGTATGAAAGATACATTCATTGACATTGTACAAAACTGAGCATAAGTAGAGATCTGGCTTTTTTTTTTTCTTTTATTTGTTTAGTGTAGCGTTCCCCCTATTAAACTAAAGTTTTTGGCTTAAATAAAATTTTAATAAATGTGGACAAAGGTTTCTTAAGTGATATTAGAACCTATGTACACATACACACTGTGCCTTTTCAGCCCTACATTCATTGTAAAAGTGAACGTGATTTTAGTAAAAATTCAGTCTGTATACAACAGAAAAGTAATTTTAATAAAAAATGATGGCACAAAAAAAAAACCAATGTAGATTAAATTCTAGCTCAACTCTGCTCAATTCTAGCCCTTTGTATATATATTTTTTGTTTTAAAATTGGAACCATTCTTCAGAATATTTCTTCCCTTGTCCATGAATTTGATATTGAACCATTTTTTTTTCCTTAGAAAATATTACAGGTTACAAGGAAGCATGAAAAACCAATAGTACATTCTCAAGTGCTTTTACCAGAATTGATCTGCTTGGGCCAGGGAAATAGTTCAGTAGAATAAGTGCTTGCCTGGTAAGCACAAGGGCCTGAGTTCAATCCCTGGTTCTGCAAAAACAAACAAACAAAAAAAGATCTAACAGAATTGGTTTTTGGGACTGAGGAGATGGCTCAGTAGAATAAGCGTTTCCTTGGCAAGCACAAGGGTCTGAGTTCAATCCTCGGTTCTGTAAAAAACAAAAAAGTGAATTGATCTGCTTTTAAATTTTAAGGTGCCCAGAATTATAGGAAAACTTCACAATAGCTCCTGGGGGGCGGGTGCTTCATCCAAAATGAACTACGTAGTTGGTGTCTTCTTCTAGATTTTTAACTTCTGACAGACCTTCAGTGTATTTGAGAATCAATTCATGAGTGTATCTCGATTTTATTGTTTGATGTTGTAAGAATCCAGGAGTTTTTAAACTTTTATAGATTTCTTCTATCACTATTTTGTATTCTTTAAAAATAATAATACAAAAAAATAAAAAAATTTTTAAAAAGTACAAAAATGTAAACTTTTATAGAAAAAGTCATGCAGATATATCAGAGAGCTGCTGCTTCTGAAATTGTAATTGTCAGTGTTCCTGCTTTCTAAATGGAAAAGTTTTTGAATTAAAACAAAAAGAACCCCAAAATGATTAATGAACAAGACATTCTTTTTTTTTTTTTTTTTTTTTTTTTTAAAAACAGCTAGGAAATAGCCAGTGTCAAAGTTCTAGAAGCAGAACTCATTTTGTGCAATGAACATAAGGAGAGACTACTATAGTTTCTTGTTTTGTTCATTTCTTTTAAATGAAGAAAATCTTTGCTTAAGGGTTGCATACTTTGGAGTAAATCTGAGTGATCCTACTCCTTTGGAGTAAAACTAGTGCTTACTGGTTTCCAATTGTATTTAGCTTCTGGTTGGAATTTGAAAAAAATTAAAACCTAAATAAAATAGGTGGAAGTTCCCTGACTATTCAGGTGAATACACACACACACACACACACACACACACACACACAAAAACAGCTAGGAAAGAATGCCATTCACTTATGCTGCAAAACACACAAACACAAAATTTATCACTTTAAGTTTTTTTTAAAAATTTTCTATTCCAAAATCCAGTGTAATGAAACAATAGTAGTTTAAGTGTGAATGAGTTTGGTTTTAATCTTTACCTCTTTGGTTGTTGCTTTTTTAAACTACCAATTGGAGTAGGGAGTTCATGTCAGGATTTTAGTAAAAAGATAGATAGTGGTGGTATTTTTTTCCATTATTGCCAAAAGCGATGATTAGAATTGCTATTCTGAGTATTAATGATGCATCTCATCTTCAAATTTCCCCTCCCAAGAGATTCTCAATACTAAATGTGATTCTCTTACATCCTTATTCCAAGGAGGAGAACTAATGTAAGAACTTTAATTTTTTTTGCATGTTTTCTTCATAATGCAAAAGAGCAAATACTGAGCTAAGGGTGACCTATCTTTGAAAAATGTGATGGCTTCCTATAGGACACTTACCTATTGTTCCTAGGAAAATAAGAAGTGCTTGAAAATCCAGATCATATTAGCATGTTACAGCATTTTGGCATTTTTTTCATGCAAGAGGGTTGTCTTATTAACTGCTTAAGGAAGAAAAGAATAATAGAAGACTGGAATAACTGCCCTATGCTGGAGAATGGAACACTGAATAGAACTTGCAAAATGTGGGGATTTTGTTTGCACTATTCTGTGAGCACTAAAGAGGGCTAAGACAACACCTGCCACAAAGGAGACTAGAAGCACCTCGTCCAATGCAGAATTCTATGACCTGGGGCATGATTAGAGTTCCATGAAGTACAGAAGAGTAGGTAGATGGTCAAGTATGAGGTTCAGAGTGAGGAAAATGTTTAGTTTTTACAGTGTTAAGCATATGGCTTCTGAGCTGGCAAGGACATGCAGGAGGGGGCTTCTCAGGAAAGGAATCGGCATGGGCAAAGGCATGACAATGCATGGCATGCTCAAGGAATGGCAAAGTGTTCTGATTAATTCACTTCCTTCTTTCAACCAACATATGCTTGCCTGGTGCAGCAGGAGGTACTAGGGATACAAAGAGGAAGAGGACCTAGTCTCTGTCTTGTGGAACTAACACACGAGATTATGAGATAAGCACACAGATGAATTATACTAGACCATAAATGTGTATAAAACAGTATAGGTTTGAATACACTGCTCTGGGAATGAAGACGGGAATGAGTGATACCTTCGGTCTGAGCTTAGGGGAAAGATGGGAATCTTGGCACAGAGTTCCTAGATGTGCTAATACTGGAAATTGGTATCAGAACATGAAAGGAAATTTTCCAGCTGAAATGAAAAATATAGACTACACACTAGAGAGCAACTCCAAGTCTGATCCAGATTATCAGTACTATTATATAAAATCAGGACAACTGGATTTAAAAAAATGCTTGTTTTACCTCTCAGTATTTTAGCTTTCTCATTTCTAAGCATAACTGATTTTATACTATAAAAAGAAATTCTGATTATTGACTCCTTGCTGTTTAGATTCTCAATAACCAGGATCTTATTGTGACTTGAAAGTTGCTTTTCAAAGACTATCAATATCTGTTATAAGCCAGACTGTAGTGTTCGTGTGCTGTTGTGAGCCTTCCTTCCTGTGCCAGCTTTTAATCTACCAGTATGGCCTCTGAGTGATTAACATTGTACTGTGTCTAGTGTTTCTGTGTAAGAACTTCAGATGTTTGGGTGCATCTGACTTGTGAAGCTACATACAGTAGTCTTTGCTTCTTGTTAAGACATGAGTCAAAAAGATGTCCACATGTTCAAGCTAGCTTTTGCATTTGTGCACATAGGAAGAACAGAAGTGCTTCAGCTATTGATCCATAGTTAAATGAGAATTCTGAAGATTGGCCCAGGGAGATAGCTCAGTAGAGTAAGTGCCTGCCTGGCAAGCGCAAGGCCCTGAGTTCAATCCCCAATACCACAAAAAAAAAAAAAAAAAATCTGAGGATTTTAAATGTACTACAATTGGGAAATTTCACATTACTCAAAATAAATGTTCCAGGGTTAGGATTTTGAATATAGATACATTAGATGTGACTCTGAATCAGATAGATACTGTTATCAAGAATTAATTTTGTCTGGACATAGTAGTGCATGCCAGTAATCCCAGCATTCAGGAGGCCAAGGCAGGAGGTTTGTTGGAAGTTCAGGACCAGCCTATGCTACAAGTTCAGGACTAACCTGAACTACATGATGAGATATTGTCCCCCACAAAATAGTTAATTTTGTTTCAGATGTCCAGAGGGAATCCTAGGTAAACCTATGCTAATGGTAGACTTCATCATTATTTATAGTTTTGATGAAGGTAACACATCATTGTGATATTCTGCAGTTAAAAAAAAAAAAAGAAAAATGTGCATATAGATATAAATACATCAATGAAGCCAGAATCTATGTGAAAATAAGTACACATAGGCTGAGAAAATCTAAGTGGCCAGAAGGTTGGCCTTGTTTTCCTTGAAAAATTTAGTCCTTAGTGATTTTGCATTTTCATTTTGTTTTAATGTCCTAAGAACTGTTACCACTGTCACTGTTCAAAGGACCAGATATGCTTAGCAGTTGCCCAATTCCTTATCAGTTATTTAAATGCCAGTGAACATGGTAGAGCATACCTGTAATACCAGCTTCTAGAAAGAAGCAGGAGTATTGAAAATTTGAGACCAGTCTGGACAAGTTAGCAGGACCCTTTCTCAAAAGAAAAAGATACAGGGATATAGCTCAGTGGTAGAACACTTGCCTATCAAGTGTGACACCCTGTTCAAAGCTCAACATTGAAGAGGAAAAAAAAAAGATGACATTGATGGCATTCTTGTCTGAAAGACTTGCAAGGTCAGACAAACCACAGTATGTGTACACTGTGTCCTCAGCAACAGGAAATCTTCAAGACCTTTTTTCATTTGGGAAGAAGAGCATATAATGCCCAATTACTGGTTTCTAAAATGAAAATATATCCAAAATGTTCCTGGCCTATTGTGGAGATTACTGTGAAAAGCTGTTTTACAGCAGTGGTTCTGAAAGTGTGGTCCCCAGGCCAGCACCATATTTGTCACCAGAGACATCGACATCAGCTTCTTGGATTTCCACAGGAAAATGAAACAGAACTGTATAGATAAGTTCTTAAAAGTTATCAAGAAATCAAAGAATTAACAACAGTTTACCCCAAGCATAACCTGAGCAGGGTGTTATGGGTCTCGCTACTAGGTCGACCTCGTAGTGATTCTCCTCTTTACAGCCTCCCTTATGCTGGGATTACAGGCATTTGCCATCAAGCCCTGTCTCAATTGCCTTCTCAGAGCCCCCCACAGGGCAGGGCCTGCATAGCAGGCCCTCGGATCTCTGGCCCCTGCACCTGCACTTGCAGGCACTTTAATCTGCTAAACTAGTCAGCCTACAAGTAGTACATTTGTTTATGTTCTGCTACCCTGAGCCTGGCTCAGGCAGGTGTCATTTCAACCAGTCAATTCTTTTTTTTTTTTTTTTTTTTTGGCGGAACCAGGGATTGAACTCAGACCCTTGCGTTTGCCAGGGAAGCGCTTATTCCACTGAGCCATCTCCCCAGCCCTCAGTCAATTCTTTTTTTCCAGGGATTAAACTCAGACCCTTGCACTTGCCAGGGAAGCACTTACTCTACTGAGCCAACTCCCCAGCCCCTAACCAGTCAATTCTTGTATTGAATAAATTTGATAATTGTGTTTATATTTCCTGTTATATTATCTTGTAAAAATTAATGGGGAAAGGGCCATTTTGGTCATCCTGCATTTAAATAATTAGGCTGTTCAGTGGCTTACATTAATGAGGGAAAGCAGGTACTATAAACAGTAGCTTAAGTCAGAATAGGACCATTACTGAGGTGGAAGGCAGTGACTGTGGAATAGAAAAGAAGACACACCATCCACTGAGAATGCACTTGCTAGAGGATAAAGTTTGGGAGGCTGAAGAGAAGAACAGAGTAACTACTGAGATCAAAGAGAAACAGAGATGACATAAAGGTTCTCTCAAATACAAGTAATTAACTGAAAGCAAAGTTAGAGCAGTCTTAATGGCCAACTGAATTGAAACATTTCAGCAGCTTTAAATGGAAATGCTGGTGAAGTACAGTGGGGCATGAGTACTCTAAGACTTATAAGTCTTTTCTGAATACTTGAGATCATCAGTTTAGATATGTTTAATTGAATGCCCTTTCACTTATCCAGAGCATAGCTGGGAGAAAAAAGTCCAGCTCAGTTTCTCAACTGTCAGGAGTAGGGAGAATGAATGACTGGCATTTTAATGAGTTGTGAATTGATTTCTTGTGCCATATGAGGTTCTCCTCTGTCACAGAACCTGTGAATACAGTATGGTGGGTGACACTTCCTTCAAAGATCTGTTACTCACCCAAGGAAACACTAGAGGCTAGCTGAAATATCCACATCCAGTTCCTCACAAAAAGCCTTACTAAAAGATTCCTTTCCTTTTCGGAAATAGTCAACTCTTGTTAAAATCTTCTCATCTAAATTATAATGGGGATAGCATTTCCACAGGAGCCTAATAATAGTGTCTTGACTTGAAAAGATAACTGCCAAGTTTTGAGAAACAAAATAACTATTTTAAATAGTTATTCTTGCTTATGTTCTCTCAGACTATTTGTACTAAAAAGTCAAGTGAAACTCATCCTCGGGCCAGGCTAGGGAGATAGCTCAGTAGAATAAGCTCTTGCCTGACCAGCACAGGGTCCTGAGTTCAATCTCCAGTACTGGAAAAAAAAAAAAAGAAACTCATCCTTTATGTGGCAGACATTTGTATACACCCTCTCAGTTCTCCACCTAGAGAGAGGAATCATCCTGATGATGAAAAGACAGATTTCTTTCTGTTAAATCACAAACTGAATGGAAATAGCCTGTCTGATTCCAAACCCTGCACTGTTGCTACTATTCCACCCTGTTTCCTCTGGTTTTGGGAAAGCAATAAGCCACTTCATACAGTTGCATCTAATACCTATTTTCTGTTGACTTTTATCTTAATAAAAGCACTAAATCTATAGTTAGGAGTAATTGGGTTAAGGAAAAGTAATGCAAAGAATTAAGTACCTAGAGTACCCAGAAGAAAAGTAGAAACTCATCAGGATATGGGAACTTATTTAGTTCAACAGCCAAACAAACAGAATTAACCTTTTGCTTTGGGTGGTGAAAAGTGCTTTTTAATTGGAACCTATCATAGGAAATGGTCTCTCCTGATGTTAGGCCAAACTCAGTGTCTGTTGGTGGCAAGAAGACAAGACACTGGTAGCCATGACAGTTTTATAATACTTATTCTGGAGCTGAGGGAGAGGTGTGAACAATTCTGCCTTCCTAGGTGGATTAGGTCACTTTTTGTCTCCACTCTATTCAAGAATCCTCAGTGAGAGGAACCCAAGACCCACTGATAAATGTAGACACGTGCAGTCTCTCTCAAACCTCAGATTCTAAGCATACTGCCTTTCCAGATAGTATGGCATTGCTGCTGTCATATGAAACCACCATTTCCCAATGAACCTTTAAATCATTTGGAAATGGATTTGGGAAAACAATCAAGAATCTTGTGCTTTTCCTGTTTTTTTTTGTTTGTTTCTTTATGAAACAAGTAGCAAGCAATACTCTTGAATGTTACATTGCATGACTAGGTTACAGAATTCCCCATTCTGTTAGGAAGATTCTCTTTTTGAAGTTCTGTGTGTTTGATATGGTGACAGTATGCTATTTGTAGAAAGTGGGTTTCAGTACAAACCATAACCACAGAGGTAAAGCTATGGTTCAGTATATGATTTGACGTACAGGAAGTGTCTGGTTCTAATGATGAAACTTTTTAACTTTCCAGATGACAGAACAAAGGAAGCAGAAACAAAGAATTGGTCTTCTAGGACATCCTCCTCACATGAATGTCAACCCACAGCAACCAGCATAAGCAAATGAATAGAGGAACTGTATTTACCTTTTTTAATTATTTTTGGTGTGGGTATGGCTAATGAGTTCTGATTCACCCACTAAGGTTACATTCATGCTTATTAGTACATTTGTAAATACTCAGTTTTATACCGTATGTATATGATTGCTACTTACAGGTTTGGAACTATGTATTGTAATTAGACTTGTTGGCATGATGACATTTCATTTGTGCCAAAAATATTACAAATACCTTTTTTGGAAGGACTATAGAAAGTACCTGATTTGCACTTGAAGCAGATTATAGATTTAAAACTATATGACATGTATTTTGTATTTAAAACTAGAATAGCCAGTATTTATGTTTTTTATAAAACTGTGCAATACGAATTATGCAATCACAATAAATTTGTAACTCCCTAGTATCCCAGAGGGGAGTGCACATCTTTTGGAGCTGGTGTGTTCATACTGTGTAATAAATGGTTAAATATCAAATGATGCTGCTGCCAAAATTATATTAATAGTGAGTTTCAGGCCCCTGGGCATTTTGTACCATATAATTATCTACAATAATGCTGTTTCTTGTTGCTAGTGGGATTACTGCCTCTGTCTCATAGTGACAGTGCTCCAAGTCTATGAACTGTTAAACGAGCATTCATTTTAAGAAAACCATTGTTAGTTTGAAGGATACTTTTAAGCTTCTAAATTGATCACTTAAAATATTTCTTTAAGAGAGCTGTGTTAAAGATTTCAACTATAGGACATTAAGATGTTAATGAATTTTTTTAAAGGGAACTTTTTAATGCAGTGTTTTGGACAAACGCACATTGCTGGCCAATCAGTGTCATCTCCTGGTTGAATTTTTATGCCATGTTATAAAAAAGAGTAATTGATAGTTTCTAGATTATCTAGTCCAAATGGTAGTTTATTTTTCTGAACCAACATACTACAGTAGCTCAGAAGTATTAAAACTACATACAGCCATATAAAAGATAGGAACCACCCCCTTAGGACTCATAGTTGAACACAGACGTACTTCTCTTCTGAAAGAGCCACGTTTTGGATCTATTCCTTTGGCACCTGATGTCTTTTCCAGATGGATGAAAAGTATGAAAGGAAACTTTTATACCTGTTGCCTAGTTTTGTATATGGGTCTCATTTTACTAGAGAAAAACTCTGCAAAAATGTTTAAAAATGTATTGAAAGCAGAGAGTTCTGAAATGAGTCAAGTTTGTAAATGCATATAGAAAAATATTTAATAAATGATGCAGAATAATATGCAATTACTGAGTGGTAACTTTCATTTGGCTTTTATTTTCTACTTAAAATGTTTTTGTTGCTGTTTTGTTTTGTTCGTTGGGTTTGGTGGGGTTTTTTTTCTGTTTTGAGATCAAGTTTCACTATGTAGTTCAGGTTGGCCTGGAACTCACTGTGTAGTCCAGGCTCCCCTAGAACTCATGGTGACTCTCTTGCCTCAGTTTACTAAGTGTGGGATTACAGACATGTACTACCACGCCCAGCCCAGAGCTATTTTAATCATACACTTTCTTTAGGGCCAGTCTAAACCAAAAGTGGATTAATTCAGAAATTTGGGCCTGGTTATTTAAAGTAACATTTTTTAAAACCTGCTACAATAACTTCTAGAGAATCACTAGCACAAATATTGGGGTGAACAAATTCATTCACTCACTCATCTAGTTTAGTGACTGCCAGGGAGGCTGCTGGACACCACAGCAAAGTTGGAAGGCCTCTACTCAGTCTGCTGTCTCCTATGGTTTCTCCCCAGGGATCTTTAATTTGGCATCTTCCACGTGAAAGCATCATTTGTACTTGACATTTTTCCATAAAGTGTCACCCCTGTGGTCTGGGTCCTTCAGCAGGCTATCTGAGAATCTTTAATAAACACAACTCTTCTCTTCATCTATAGAAAACCTTGTTCCCTCTTCAAAGTAGCGCTTAGACTGGCTGCTCTTTTCATACCCGTTTTCTCTGTGCTTTGGTAAATAAGAATGATTCCCACTCAGTGTTGGGAACTGGTCAGGATTAAATTCCAGTTCAGTAACTAGTTTCATAACCTATGCTTCTGGTACTTTATATGTTTGATGACTTAAGAAAACAAGTTAGTAATTTTCCAGTCAGAATAGCATATCTCCACAAAGTTTTTCCATCATAAGGCAAGTGTGAGAGAGATGCTTTAACTAAAACCAAAATGGCGTCTAAGCCAAACCCCACAGCATGCATTTTGGCCAGTGAAGACTTGCCTTTCCCCTGAGCTTTCCCTTTGATCTCTCATGCTGTCCAACACAATATGACAATGTGTGAGGTTTGTCTCCCAGGCCCCATCTAGTTCATTGGAAAGTTCTGCATTGACATGTTTAGATGGCAGCTTGTACAGGTTTGTCATGTTTCATTTGAATCCAGGCACTGAAGATATAAATCTTCATTCAATTTGCCAACTTCAGCAGGAAATAATTGAAATCAGAATGCTACTCCACCCCACATGTGGCAGGTCCTACCCTTGAAGCTTGGTGACAGCACTAAAGCTACTGCAATTCTCAAGGTAAAACTCGGGCGGCCTTTGATGCAAGCTGTGATTTTGCCTGCTTTCTCCAGGTACCACCTTTCCCACACCTCTGTTTCCAGGATAGAGGTCCAAGTCGCCTATGAGTGAGTGCCATCAGGCTGAGTACCAAGAGTGGCGATACAGCACTAATGCACAGGAAAGCTATTCGGTTTCATTTATTTAATTTTTAAAGTTTGGCATAACACCAAATTCAAGTTTCAAATTTGGCAGATTCCCTTAACTGAACAATTAATTAAAGCACAGGGTCTGAGACATTTCATTGCATTTCCCTACCATTTATGGTAGCTTAACCTTTTCTGCTCATCCCTCAACTATGTGTGCTAGACTTCTCTTTGCCCTGTATATAGTTTCCAGTCTTTATCTGCTATGATCTTATCCTAGCCTGTAAGGCTTTCCTTAAAACTAAGTATTCTACCTCCTCCAACATGGACAAAGTATTTCATTATAATTCTAGTTTACCAGGTTTGATTCCAGGTTCATACTCCTTAAACTTGGTTTTTCATTCTACCACTTTTTTAAAAATTTGGTTATACTTAGTGCAAATGGTTTACTTGATCTTGCTCCTGTAAAGCCTGTTCTTTTACTGTTTAAATGAGTGGTTCCTATCATAAATAATGAAGCAAATATAATTTGTAGAAGCTGATCAGCAACTCCATCTTTGTAGCAGCAAACCAAAAGAGGCTTTACTAATGTGCCATGTGAAATTACCAAGATCTTTACAGTAAACTAAGATAGTAAACCTGTTAAAATTGAGTTTGAGATTTTTAATCCTTCTATTGCAGACAAAGATTAATAAAGAAACAGCCTGAAAGTTTCCCAGTTATTTTAAAGTCAACTATGAGACCATAAGTCTGATTTATGAGGGAAAATTATCCCTTCAAAAATAGTAGGAGCTTAACCGAACAGTTACACAAGGGAAGTTTTTTTTTTATCTTAAATAATATATTTACAGTTTTTAAAAAGCCTGTGTAGTTGGGCACAGTGGCATACATTTGGAATCCCAGTGACTTAGGAGACTAAGACAGGAAGATCTCAAGTTCAAGGCCAGTCTGGATGCCTTACAGGCCCACCCTGTTTCAATTTTTTTTTTTTTCTTAAGTTTTTTAAAAGAACTATGCTTTTGAATCAGTGGTTGAGCCCTTGTCTTGCACATGTAAAGTCTACATTCAAGCCCCACTGGGGGAGGGACTGCTCATTAGAAAGCTTAAGTTATGCAACAGTAAGAATGACTTTTACGTAAGAAAGGACATAGTAGCACTGAACTCCCATTGAAGGCAGTTGAGACAACATACTGTACCTACTGAGCTGTACAAGAGGAATGAAACTTATTTTAAAAGATAACTTCTAAAGCAGTAAAGTGACTTGCTCAAGGATTTAGCTCCAAAAGAAAGAAAAATCTCCCAAGTTAGCCAAATATAGAAAGAGCTCATTTTCCCAGAATAATCCTCCCTTATTCCTACATGCGGAACAACACAAATTGATGCAAATCTCTCAAAAGAAAATCTATAAATCAAAGTATTGAATCTGAATACTCTGTCAAGACCGAAAACTCTGTGGCAAAGATAAGTGAACTCCTAATAGCTCTTCTTTGTAACTATAAATCTCACCTAAATACTTTTTTATTCAGCTGCATTTTTCACAAAGAAGCATTCTCAACCCAACAAAGGCAGCTTCCTCCAGTGAAGCCGTGCAGGTAACACTGGTGCTCTGCCTCCCACGAACTCAGTGGCCCCGCTTTACTCTTCTGCCCTACACTTATAATTTGCTGCCAATCACCTAGGATGTTGGAAAACCCCTATGAAGATTTCGATTTTACAGAAAGTACCCAAAATTCCACTAGTTTTGCATCACAAAGTGGTGGTTAAAGTAAAGTTTTGAGTAAAACGCCATGTCTGTGGTTTTTGTGGGTGGTTGTAGCTCACAACAACTATTAGCCTTGATCAGTTGTCTGACAGGAGAGAGCTATGATGACAACTATAATTAAGGCACTATGACCACAACAAATACTTTTCTGCCTTTAATAGTGCATGTCACATTTAGCAAGGCTTACAACTTAAAGGGCAGTTCATAAATGAAACTAGCCTTCAAGCCTGGACCTGGACCCAAAAACCTACCAATTTAAAGAATAAATGAACAGGCAGCCCACTTGCAGGTTTTAACATCTGATTGAGTCAGACAAAGACTATCAACTCTTGCAGTGGATAAAGCACATCTCTAGCTTACTGATGTATGACTTGAAAAACAAAATATCAATGGAGAAACTTAAAATACTTTGAGGTCATGGCAAGCCAAGGTGAAAGAGAATCCTTAACACCTAGAAGTGAAACTACATCTTCCACCCAGCCTGGAAAGAAAAAAGAAAGCTAAAAACCGCTACAGAATAAGCATGAGGAGTTTAAGAAAACCCCTATGGTGAATTTTGAAAAATAGAGCCCCACAACATAAGTGCATACTGTATGCAGGAACCACAGATGGAAAGAGTTTGCCAGCATTTTTGTAATTACCATACACACACACACACACACACACACACACACGAAGGTTGCTATTAAGTAAATGAAACTTAAGACAATCCAGGAATTTATGCTGTTTGCTCCTGAGATTGTTAGCTGTTGAGTCCTCCACTCCCCAGTATTTGCCACCAGTAGCATCTCTTAAAAGTACTTTTTTTTTTTTTTTTTTTGGTACTGGGGATTGAACTCAGGACCTTGTGCTTGCCAGGCAAGCACTTACTGTACTGAGCTATCTCCTTGGCCCCTCTTAAAAGTCTTGTCAGGAGCTTTCTGTAAAATCTCTGGAAGAAAAGACTTGGCATAAAACTGGGACATGGAGATCTGACCCATACAAAGCTTAGGAGTTAAGAATTTCAGGCTGTACAAAGCACCACCATGGAATGAAAAGGATATCAACTTTAAAGTTGACAAAACTTCATCTTCATACTATCTCAGCCACTTAGAAGATACAACTTTGGGCAAGTAGTTTCATTATTTCAATGTTAAATGCCCCCTTTCAAAGAAAAAAGTTTCCTCTTATTTCTTTGGGCAGTAATGAACTTAAAGAATGATATATGCAAGCATTTAGTGTACATACTTGATTCATATTATTTCCCATATCTTTGCAACATAACAATTTCCTTATTCTCACCAATCCACAAGCTCAGCTAACTACATAGTGCATGACCAAAAACTACTTTCTGTTCCTACTAAGTCAGTCTAAAACATTATGTGGGATCTTAAATCTGTATATGACATCTGTATATGACATTTAAAAAAAAATTATTTCAACCAAATTATGTTTTAACTATCAGTTTGAGCTGAATAATTCATAAAGAAGCCTAAGCATATAGGTTTCCAATAATTATTTTCATATTTCTGATGAGTGATTTAATTCTGAAATCTTGGAGGAAAAAAAAACTTGATGGAAAGATGCTGACCTTGAGTGTATTTCCTTAATTTATGAAGTACCTTTACCTCTACTTTCATTTGAACCTCCTAGGCATGGTGTCACTAACACCTGAATTGTCCCAAATCGTACTTTCTCATTTGACATCAGATGCATTCACATCTACAAAGTGCATTTGTCACGTGCTTACGGCAAATGATTCAGACAATTTTTCAAAGATCCTAAGGAGGTGCCTAGACTTTCTTAATGATCCCTCTTGACTTTCTGGTCCTATATCCTGATTACAACCCAATTCTTTATTCTTTCTTACCATCTTCACTCTTTATTCTGCTTCAACCCTATTGTGGACACAGCATTCTCTCCTTCCTACTCACAGAGGACCATGAAAATCTGGGCTTTGTGAAGAGCAGATATTCATTGGAGGAAGATTATAATGCACAACAGCAAACAATTTAAAACACAATCAGCCATCCAGTCTCACTACCCTTTCTTGTCTACCTCAAAGAAAAGGGAGGCCCCCCTCCTCTGTCCCACCATCTAGCCCAAACAAACAGAAGCCAAGTATACACAGATAAGCTTTCCTCTGGCTTCAGATAAAACCAAGAATTCTTGATCTTGACCATGTAGATCTTTGCCATGATCATTACCTTCTTACCTAGATTTACTTTGGCCTAACAAAAGTAGGCTGATTCTGCTGTCTTAGCTTCTAGTGCACACAGCAAATTGTCCTCTAAATTGGCATTTTCTTCTTTCTGATGTTTTCTTCTTTTTCCTGATAATGTTCTATCTTATAAGAAATCACTTTAGAAAGTTCAATTTATTTGGCTAAATTGGAACATCTCAGCTGGGGTTTAAAGCCAGATCGCCTGATTGCATGCATCCATTCTCCTACATCAGTCAGCTTCACTCTGCTGGACATCAGCCAGTAAGCCACAGCTCTCTGCTTCCACTGCTGCTGCCCCGCTTTCTGGTCAAAATCAGACAGACATGCAAAGAAAAGTTGGTGTTTTTAAGAGCAACGGTGGCTACTCATTCATTTCTGTATCATCAGGACCTAGCTCAGTTCCTTCCAAGTAAAAAGACTCCATGTATTTTGTAACCAAAGTCAGTGAAAGGATACCTAGCAGTAGCCCAGAAAGGATTTGCATATAGAACTAAAGGCAGTTGGGCTGGGGAGATAGTTCAGCAGTTAAGCAACTGCCTGGCAAGCACAACCAGGGACTGTGGTTGCAATCAATTACCCAAGTTGATCCCTGGTACTGCATGCTGTGCTGGCCCCAGAATGCCAGGTGCACTGTGCTGGCCCCAAGCCCAGGCGTGGTGGTGCACACCTGTAATCCCAGCTGGGGAGGCTGAAAACAGGAGAATCACTATGAGTCTGAGCTGTATAGTGAGACCCTATATCTAATTAATTAATTTTTAAAAAAGAACTAAAGGCAGTCAACTACAGCATGCTTTGGAGGCTAACTCACCACTAAACCCTGATTTCCAACTCTTATAATGCTTCTGGCTCTAATAGCTTTTCTTCATACCTCAAAGATCATATAACAAATTAATCCCCCTAATCAATGCAACTCTATTCCATCTTCTGTAATAAAAAAAAGTGTCACTTAGCATTGATTCTGTGAATGCATGAATTCAGATCTACATGTACCTCTGCACATCTTTCTCTTCCTCCACCCCCTATTTAATAATGCTACTAGAAAATTCTTCAGTAATTTGTGTAAGATGACAGCAGTCTTTAGCTACAGAACACATTTTAGGTAGCATAAGAATATGATGGCCATTTTAGGTACCCATAAATGGCCAGCTCATTTATAAATGAACCATATGTAAATCACTGAGTCATGCTCTCCCCACTAGAGGTAGCAAAACTGTTTTAGAATTTCTGCTGGTCTTAGACCTTTAATAGTGGGAAAGGGCTTAGGAGTGGCCAGGAAGCCTCATTTCTCATTCTGTGTCACTTCACAGTATTCAATTAGAATTCTCATAATTGTTGGTAGGCAAATCAGAATAACCACTTTGGAAAACCAATGAACAGGTTGTTTTGTTTTTTTAATACCACTTAATCTAAAAATCCCACTACCAGATATTTATTCAAAAGATATGAAATTAAGTCTACACAGAAATCTGCATTGAAATTATAAACAACTTTATTAATATCACCCCAAATGAGAAACAGCCCAAACATCCACCAACTGCCAAATATACTGGCAGATGGCCCACAACCCACATTCTGAGAACACCACTAATGTTTGTGTTGACTCAAGTACATTCACTGAACATAATTTCTGAACTGAGTATTTCACAGAGCTGGATACATAATGGCCAAAAATCTGCTCCCTAGACAGTCTGGTAGAGCTAGCAATGGGACCCAAACAAACAAAAATAATAACAACAGAAAAGATGTGCACTGCTGCTTAAATTTGTTAGGCTGCCTCTTTTAGAGACTGCACATGTGTATCACACTATGTTCCTATTGATGCTGTGACAAATTACCAAAAATATAGTGGCTTAAAAAACAACATTGATTCATTATCTTATATTCTGGTTATCTTCATTTCTTTTGGAGAGCCAAGTGGATGTTATGATTTGGGTCTAGATGTCCCCCCAAAGCTTTATGTGGTCATAGTGTTTTCTCAGAGGTGGTTGAATCTAGAATACGTGATTGATTCATAGTACAATGCTGAGATTAAGGGTGTGAGTGCTACACACACCCAAGGATTGGTAGCTACATAAAACATAAGGGTCAGAAAATCTTGCGGCTTACTTGCTGCTTTTGCCAACTTCCACTACGAATTGTTGCCCCTCTGCCATGTGCATCTCTGCCTAGGAGCCAGCTGATTATAGACTAAAAACCTCTATAAATTCTGAGCTAAATAAGTCTTTCTCCCATTAGCTCTGGGTTTCACGTATTTTTTTTTTTTCTCAGCAATGAGAGAAAAGAAAGACAGAGAGAATCCACTCCCTACCTTTTGTCAGCTTGTAGAGGTTGCCTGCATTGCTTGGCTTGTGCCTTGCTCTGATCTTCAGGCCAGCAATGGCCAATGGAGTCTACTGCACACTGCACCATTCCAGTTCTCCCTCTTCTCTCACTTGATAGAACCCTTGCTCCCACCTAAATAATCTAGGAAATCACCTTACCTTAAGATTCTTAATTTAATCCCTTCTGCAAAGTACTTTTGGCTATGTATAGTAACATACAGTGGTCTAGAAGTCTAGGGTTAAGATATCTTTATGGAAGCCACTAACCCTTTACCACATTTCCCTAAACAGAATCTAGAGAGGATCAGATTTAAAAAAAAAAAAAATCACACTTCAGTTTTTAAAATCTCATTTAAAAACAGTAAAATCATATTTTCTTATAGTCTAACAGGCTAAACAAGTCAGTTCATTAACATAATCAGATAAAATGATAAAACTACATATGGTTGCCTAGGATAACCATTGCTTTCTTTTCCATCTCTATCAATACCCTTGATGACTGGAAACAACTATTAAAAGGTGGCTACTTTTTTGAACACATGTGAACAAGATTTTTTTCCCCACAAGTTTTATTGTTGAGGATTAGTACTTTAAAAATAAGAAAGACCCAGTGTTGAAAATATAACTCAGTGGTAGAATACTTACTTGCCTAGAACACTTGCCTCACCTCCTTTCCCAATACCACAAAGAAAAACGAAAGATCCAATGATCATATATACTTTGTACAATGAGATAGATACAAAGAAAATAAAAGTGAGCCTATAGATTTCACAAATGAATAACCACTGTTAAATTTTTAAAAGGACCAAAGTATCCCTGGATAAGGTTGGAAATTTTAATACATTATCCGTGTCTCTTCTTTGGTGAAGTTCATCTTCAACTTTTTTGCTCATATTTTTTTCTATTATTAAATCTTAAAAGTTTTTGTTTTAGTTTCAAGTTTATTATGTTTTACAAATATCTCTTTCCTGGTCTGTTGTCATGTTCATAGCAAAATTTTTTGAAACCTTAAACTTTTCAATGTTTTTTTCCAGTCTATCATTTTTTTCCTTTACAATTCAGGTTTTTTGAGTCCTGAGAAATCTTTGCCTAAGTAAGATCCCAAGGATTTTCCCTTGCATTTTGTTTAAAAACATCAACATACAATCTAGGACATTTTGTGCAGATGAAATATTATATAATGTCTACTAACCAGCATACTCACTACAGCTAGCTAGCCAGATGTGGCACTGTAACCTAGATACATAGCCAGTACAAGCTGCATCTAAAGTTTTAATTTAGCATTAATTGGCTGCTATATGGATATGCTATAACTTCATATTTGGTATGTGATACAGTTTCGTTAATTTTGTAAATGCAGTGTATCAGAGCTCCTTCTGTAAAATATGGATACTCAGTTATTCTAGTACTAGTATGAGTTATCTTGGCACTTTTGTCAAAAATCAAGTTGACCAAGCCTGTGTGAGTCTACTTCTTGATCTTATTCTGTTTCCCTACCAGTGTGCTTATTAATTCTCCAATATCAGATTACCTCCATATAAGCCTAACTGATGGCCTAGGGAGCCAACAACACATAATGGGAAAACTACAGTCTCTTGGACAGGTGGTTCTGTGAATACTAAACACACACACACATACACACACACACACACACATACACACACACACACACACACACACACACACACACTGACACTGCACCCTTATACCATACACAAAAAAGTCAGCTCTAAGTGAATTAAAGGCTTGAAATTTAAAAATGAAACTATAAAAGTTCTAAAAGAAAATAAAGGGAAAGTTTTATGGATTTGCCTGGGCAATGATCTCTTCAAAATCACAGACAACAAAAACAAAAATAGGTAAATAAATTTTCACCAAAATAATGTTTCTGTAAAGGACTAGGAAGACACTCAGCAGAATAAGCACCTTCTTAGGCAAGTGCAGATACCAGGGTTTGACCTCTGGTACCACATGCCCTGCTGGCCCCACTTTCAGATGCACTGAGCCAGCCACTGAAACTGGGTGTGGTGCCACACACCTGTAATCCCATCACTGGAAAGGCTGAGAACAGCCTTGTACAGCAAACAACAAAAAGGCAAAGTACAAAAAACATATTTGCAAGCCAAAAATATGGGATTAATATCCACAATATAAACGACTCCAACAATACAATAGCCAAACAAAAAGACATTTTAAATGGACATTTGAATAGACATTTACTCATTGAAGACAGACAAATAGCCAGCAGATATATGCAAAGATGTTTAACATCACTAATGAACATGGAAATGCAAATCAAAACCACAATAAGAGACTATTTCACACATATTAGGATGGCCAATAGCCAAGTGTACTGGCACACAGTAATCCCAGTACTCCAAAGAGGGAGGAGGATCAAGAATTCAAGGCTACCCTGAGCTACATAGTGAGCTCCTGTCGCCAAAAACTACAAAATAAGAACAAAGCAAAAAGGAAATGAGTATTGGCAATGTTATAAATAAATTGCAGTCAACATGTGCACTGCTGTTAGCATACAAGACCTCCAGATTATTCAAAAGAATTAAAATCATGACCCACAAGGGACATCTACATTCCCATGTTAATTATACTGTTTTTTATAGTAAGCAAGAGCTATTTACTGATGGATAAATAGGGGAAGAAACTCTGAGAAATAGACAGATGGACAGGTACTTAGTCTGCTGAGCTATCTTGCTGACCCTTTGAAGTTCACTTTTGCTGAAAATAGAGTATCTGCTCTTGTTTATTTCCAATTCCTGTTTTAAGGAGAATTGTTTCTATCCTTTGATTTTTAGTCTATGAATTTTTTAGGATTAAATGTGTATCTTGTATGTAGCATACTAATAGGTTTTATTCTTTGATCCAACCAAACGTGTCTTTTGATTGGAGATTCATAATCATTTGTATGAAGAGTTATTATTGAGTCTTATTTCTGTCATTGTGTTATTTTCTTGTTACTATTTCTTTTTTCCTTTGTGCTTAACTGCTTAGCCCCTGTATATTCATTCTATGAGATTTTTTGTTGGCTTCATTGTCTCTTCCTAGGATATTAAGAATTTTTTAGAGTAATTTGGTTAGTGGTCAGTAATTTTATAAGGTGCTCTTTGTCATGAGATGTCCTTATTTCTCCATTAATTTTGAAAGATTAAATGTATTTTGCAGAATATATTAGTCTGGGTTGCAAGGGTTTTTTTTGTTTTGTTTTGTTTTGTTTTTTTGTTTTTTTAGTGGTGATGGTTTGAAACACTTCTCTATACATTCTCTGGCCTTTAAGTTTTGTGTTGAGAAATCTGCTATGATTCTAATGTGCTTACATTTATAAGGAATTTGTTGCCTTTCTCTAACAGCTTTTAAGATTCTGTCCTTGAACTGGACTTCCAGGACTTTAACGATGATGTGTTGAGGAGATGTTTTCTGATCATGGCTATTTGGGGTCCTATATGTCTCACTTATTTGCATGTTATATTAAGAATATACACATATATCTAAAAAATATCTATATGGGGGAGAAAGCACATATAAAATAGGAAATGGGTAAATAGGAAGTAGAAAGAAGTCCAAATAATTCCCTAAATTATTCCACTGTTGAAAAATATTTTAATATATATGCTATTTTGCTTCATTTATACTAGAGTTTCTCTTTACTCACTGAAAAGAAAGTTTTGTGCTTTTATTTGTTTCTTCTCTGTAAAAGAATGTTTTTTTTTTGTCTATGACTTGTATTCTGAATAACATTTTGGCCATTCTTGTAAAATGATGATACATAGTGTAATGAATATTGTTATTCTCTAATTATTTTTTTATGAAACTTTTTTCATGGAAGTAAAAAGAGCACTTTCAATATTTTCTTTTAATATTTACTTATATTGTAACATTAAAATAAAAAAATAACAAAAATGTTACTTGGTCCCAAATTTAAACAATTCTTCCTTATACTTCAATTTTTTTCTATTTCTGAAAACAGGATTTCTTTAGCATTCACAGTCTACTGCTTTTTCAATAATTCTAATTATGTTGGATTAGTCCTCTTTACACCATTTAGCAATCCTTGGATCCATTTTCCAAGTTCACTGTTGGTTTGAAGGTATTTCTTAATAAACGGGCATCTGTATCAGCTCTGTCTTCTAGTTCTAACATGTTATCCTCCCATTAGTAATTTCTGTTGTCCATAATTTCAGTATAATTTTCTATTTCCTAGATTTCTGATTGGTACCTTTTACATGCTCTCTAATGCTTTGCTAATGTGTTCATTCATGTTTTGTATCATTTTGTTAGCTCTGCTATACTTCCATCAGTATCTTCTGTAAGCTCTCTGTCGTTCTGTTCATTAAATCCATTATCTGCTTAGCTGTATCAACTTTTAGCTTACTGAGCACTTTGTCAGTCTCTCTTCTTTTTTTTTTTTAATCTCTCCTCTTTTATGATTCACATAATTCAGCTTTTTGACTTTTGATTCTCTCTATCACCAAAATCTTTTACCAGCTTTGGGAGAGTTGTAAGTTTTGGGTGACGCTTTGTTGCCTTGTCATCTCATGTTTCTAGTGGATTTCTGTGACTATGGAGGTCTGTGGGCCAATTATAATGGAAAGATTTTTCTTGCTAGTATAAAGATCTTCAGTTAGTGTCTTCTTTCCTAAATGAATTCTGGGCATAGACCTGTCTGTCCCAATATCCAATCACCTGTGGCAATTTGAGAGAGGAAGATGCAGTATAATTGGCCTAGCACCTAGTTCTCCAGAATGAATCACAATTATTGGTGATAGTAAGACAAACCAAGTATTGGTATAATTCTAATTATACCAGTTAATTATAACAACTATGCTACCTTGGCAATAGCAGCAAATTCACAAAAACAATAGAGTGAAATACAAAATGGATATTGATATACACATAAGAACCAGAAAAGCTGGACTTCCAGGAAGGTGACACAGTGATAACCCGCAACAAACCAGGATTTCCAAGCTTTAGAACCCAGACACTGGAAAATAATAACCCAGGGAAGAAAAAGAGAAGATGGAGTCCTGAGATCCAGGAAGGACCTGATAGGAAAGCTGTGGCCTAAAGAGAAACTGAAGAAATAGAACATAATGTGAAAAATGGAGGGGCTGGGGATACAACTTAGTTCCATAAGCACCTGCCTGGCAAGTTCAAGGTCCTAAATTCGATCCCTGGTACCACGAAAAAAAAAAAGAAAACCAAACACTTCCTTTTTTTTAAGAAAAAAAAAATGAAAGGGGTAATCTGTACTCTCTCCCTGGCTCCTGGCTTTTGGCTTACAAAAAGGGAAACTAATTCTTCATGAGACAAAGTACAACTAGGAGTCTCCAAAACTCTTTAGGGAGAAATAGTGATGCAATGGACCAGAAGAGGCTGTGATTTGTAATAGTTGGTGAAGGACCCCAGACCAAGAGTGTGCCTATATATCTCCTGAATGAGTGCTCCAATACTGTACAAGAGACCAGCTGAGGACATTGGGACAAGAGTGGCAACATGTTGGCTTCATTCCAGTGCTCCCAGCTTCATAATCCCACAGGGATTGGATAACGGTCAGCTGTAGAAACTATCTGTAGTGAGGGAGATATGGTCAGGCCAGCAAGAAACACCCTGAGTATTTTAAACTAAAATACTCACAGCCCAACTTCTAGAGCCAGAGGCAAGGACCAGCCAGAGCTCTTAGTGAATTTTAAACCTAATCCTACTGTTTCCTTGCTGGTAGCTATACCCAGTGTGGTCCTCAGTTTTGACTGCCTTTTTTGTCTATCCATGAGATTAGGGATGTGTCTTGAAGCAGTGGAAACTAACCCAAAACTATACTCCAAGAAATAAACAAATATTTGAAATCAGTGAATTTTTGTTTGTTTGGTTTGCTTTTCTCTTTTTGCTTTTTTTTTTTTAAGTGTGAACATTGTTTTGGATTTTTCATTTTGATTTTGTTCTTGTGTATAAAGTAAAAACCCCTTTACTTTCTTTTTTTCTTTATTCTTCACCACATTCCTGAGGATTTAGTAATCTTCCTTTGTCCCCTGCCTTGTCTCTAATCTCTTTTCTTTTTCTATTTTTTTGTTCTTCTTCCTTTTAATTTTTCTCCTCTTACATATTTCTCTTATCTTCACTCAATATAATTTCACTTTTTTCTCCCCCTTTTCCTTGGAAATTTGTCTTACACTTATCTAATTCTAGAAATAGCCTCTTTTTACTCCCCAGTAAGATCCTCAGTAGTGACCCTTGCCAGAGTTCTTCTGAGTATTGGCCGCCAATCCTCACCTGAAAGGCTGCTGAGGAAACCTAGTAGGCCTAGCCTTACATCACCCTTCACCTTTGCCGGAGTTCTTCCAAGGCCCAGCCACCCATCCTCACCCAGATAACTTCCAGCAAGAGCTGGCAGGACTACACATCCAACCCCCTCACCCTCAACTGAGCTCAGCTGAGCCCAGCCACCCATTATCACCAAGGAAGACTGCCGCAGGTGCCAAGAAGACGTCCACAGGGACCACAGGAGCCTTGTTGAGCCCAACCGTACATTGATCCACCACCAAGAGAGCCTTGTAGAACTTTGGCCTGCACTCATCATCAGATCATTCTAGAGCCTGAGATTTGCCCTCTCCCGCACCAAGGTGGAAGTCACATCAAACTCCCACTCTCCTGAGAGCCCTGCTCACCCACACCCTGCCTCCGGACCATGGCTGTACAGCCAGGGATAAAGATTAGAGCTTCAAAAGAGACAAAAGGGAGGATAAAAATGCAATTGTAGAGCACTGGCTTATCCAAAATAAGTCCAGGAGACAAGGTCATAGAACTTGGAAGTCACACACTTGAAATTTCTGAGAAGATGGCAACAGAAGTAAAGAAATAACAGGCTATGGAGGAACTCAGATCAGAAATAATCTCTCAGACAAAAAAGAGATGATAAGAATCATGAAAGAACTGCTCAATACATGTAAGGAACACAAAGACAAAAAAAAAAAATAGGAAAAATAAAAATGATGGAAACACTGAACAAACAATACAGGAAAGAACTAGAATGCATAAAACAGATTCAAACAGATATCCAGTACATTAACAATTACATTGAAAGCTGGAAAGGGCTTGCAAGATAGCTCAGCAGACTAAAGCAACTTCTTAGGCACAGCACATTGGCCTGGGTTTGATCCCTGGTGTGCTGTGTCAGCCCTGCCCCTGGGGCATGCTGAGAGAGCGATTGAGACTGGGCATGGTGGTGCACACCTGAAATCCCAGCACTTTGGAGGCTATAAACAGGGGAATCACTATGAGTCCTATCTGTGTAGTGAGACCCTGTAGACCCTATACCAAATACCAAAAAAAAAGCAAGCAGGCAAGCTGGGAAAACCACTTGAACAAAACAAAAGATAAGATTTCAAACCTTGAAGACAGCATCGCAGCTAGTAAACTTGAAAGGAAACATATAAAAGTGACAAGGAACCAGTAAATAACAATACAACAGCTGCAAGGTGATGCAATAAAAAACTAATACGCATCAAAAAAACACATGGAGTTAACACAAATGACATAAAAAGATTGTTTTCAGAAGTAGTAGCACAAAATTTCCCAAGCATGAGAAAAGAATCTGACATACAGTTAAGTGAGGCATTTAGAACTCCAACAGGCCACAATTAAAATAAATTTTCAGACTGGCCACATAGCTCAGTGGACTAAAGCACCTGGTTAGGCAGGCACATAGACTGGGGTTCGATTCCCAGTGGCCCTGCTGGCCCCACCCTCAGGTCACACTGTCTGAAAGGTGATTGAGACTGGGTGTGGTGGGGATTACTGCACGCCTGTAATCCTAGCAGGATTGGGAGGCTGAAAACAGGAGAATCACTCTGAGTCCGACCTATCTAATGAGACCCTGTACTAAATACATAAAAAAGAAAGAAAATAACTTCCAACCCATATTGGTGTACGCTCAAATTCAATAGCAAGATAAGATCCTTTGACTAAAAAAAAAAAAAAGACACCTAAAGAAATTCATGACCACAAAAATAAAAATTACAAAGAGAACTGAAAGGATTACAGGGATGGGGAGATAGCTCTTTGGTCTAAGCACGTGACTGGCAAGCAAAAGGACCCGAGTTGAAACACCAGAACCACATGTCACTGCAGCTGAAGAAACCCATGCACACTGTGTGAGCCCTGAAACAGGTGTAGTGATGCATCCCTGTAATCCCAGCACCAGGGAGGTGGAGATAGGAGCGTCACGCCAAGTCTGAACTATGTAGCGAGACTCTATTAAGTAAAGAAAAAACAAAAGAAAGAAAAAATAAAAAAGAAAGGTATTCTAAAAAGAGACAGAAACACCACAGTTTCAAATACAGTAACAGAAAAGAACTACCAAACAGAGCAAGTAATTTCAAAGAGGGAAAAACTACAGAACCCATAGCAGGAAAATAACATGATAAAGATAAGCCAATGTGGATCAGTTACAGCCATCAATATAAATGCCTCAATTCATCATTCTAAAAATGCAAACTAGCAGAGTGGATCAAAAGAAAAATCCAACAGAATGATGCATGCAAGTAACACAGTTAATTCAAAAAGAAATTAGTAGACTGAACATCAAAAGACGAGAAATGATACTCCATTAGAGTGGAACCCAGAAAAAAGCAGGTGTAGCTATTCTGGTTGCTGACAATGTTAACTTCAAAGGAAAGCAGATGAAGAGAATTTTTAAAAGGTCACTATATACTGGCTAGGGGAAAACTGCAAGAAAAAGAGATAACAATTACAAATAAATATGCATCCAATGTAAGGAGCACTCAACTAGACAAAATTTAACAAACATGAAAAATCAAACAAGCAATATCATAATTGCACATGGGAAATTTAACACTCCATTAACATACAGAGATAGAGCAACTAAATAAACAAACAAACTAAGAAAAAACAAAAAACAGAGAAATAACAGAACTAAACCAAACTTGTGAAAAAATGGAGTTAGTAGAACTTTACAGGGTGTTCCACACAACAACGTCAGAATACACATTGTTCTCAGCTGTACAAGGAATGTTCTCCAAAACAGAACATATACTAAGGGCTGGCCAGATAGCTCAGTGTATTAAAGTGTCTGTTCAGGCAGATGTAGGGACCAGAGTTCAATCCAGTGCCCAGCTAGTCCCACCCCTGGGGCATACTGAGACTGCAATTGAAACTGGGCATGGTGGCACGTGCCTGTGATCCCAACACTTGGGTGGCTGAAAACAGGAGGATTACTATGAGTCTAATATGTGTTTTGAGACCCTGTAGACATTGTACTAAAATATAAAAAAAAGAAGAAAAAGAACATATACTAGCACAAAGAGCATGCTTAAGTAAATGCAGAGGAATCAAAATTATCCCATGCATATTATCTCACCATAGTTCAATGAAAATGGAAGCTATTGACAAAAGAAACAGCAAAAACTCTATAAACGTATGGAAACTAAACAATACCCTATTGAAAAATCAAAGGACAACAGATGAAATAAAGAATAAATTAAAAAATATTTACTATCAAGTGAAAATGTAGATATAAATTACCAAAATCTCTGGAATGCAAAGAAAGCTGTCTTAAGAGGGAAATTTATAGTGGTAATTCTCACATAAGGAAAATAGAATGATCCCAAATAAAAAATCTTATGTTGTACCTAGAAAAAGAAGAGTAAGTCAAGCCTAAAGCCCAAAGAAGGCAAGAAATTATGAAGATCGGAGCAGAAATAAATGCAATGGAGAAAAAGAAAACAATACAATGAATTAATGTGTCAAATAATTGGTTCTTTGAAAGAATAAATAACATTCATAAACCCCTAACCAAACTAATAAAAAAAAAGGAAAGAAAAAATTCAAATACATGCAATAAGGAATAAAAAGGATGAAATCACTAAAGACCCTAGAGAAATTCAGAAAATCATCAATACCAACTCTCAAATTCTTTACTCACACAGTAAGGAAAATACAGAGGAAGTAAACAGTTTGCTACATACATATGAAATGGCAAAGCTGAGTGAAGAAGATACACAAACTCTGAATATCTCAGTGACAGAGAATGAGATTTAGAATGCAATAATAATACTAAAAAACCTACCAACAAAGAAAAGCTCAGGTTCTAATGGACTGAAACCTGAATTCTACAAGAAATTTAGAGAAAATCTAATGCCAACCTTCCCCAAACTCTTTAATGAAAGAAATGGAAGCAATTTTCCCAAACTCATTCATGGCAAGTATTACTATGATACGATATCAAAACCAGAGAAGGACCCAACCAAAAACAAGAACTACAAGTCAATCTCCCCAATAAGCAGAGATGCAAAAATCCTCAATAAAATGCAGAGTACAGCAAATCATCAAGATTATACATCACAACCAAGTGGGATTCATACCAGGTAGGGGCAGTTTAACACATGCAAATCCACAAATGCAATGCACCACATCAACAGAGCCAATGACCCAAACTGCACAATCATCTGAATAGATGCACAAAAACCTTTTGACAAAGTTCAACACTCATTCATATTAAAAACACTACACAAAATCAGAATAGGTGGTCTTCACCTCATCATAATAAAAGCTTATCATGAGAAACCAATAGCCAACATCATACTACATGGGCAAAAACTGAAAGCCTCAACTTTAAATCAGGAACAAGACAAGGATGCCCACTTCTACCATTCCTGTTCAATATAGTTCTGGAAACATTAGCTACAGCAAGTAGAGAACAGAAAGAAATAAAAAAATATAATGATTAAAAAGGAAGAAGTGAAATTATCATTATTTGCAGATGACATGATACTCTACATAAAAGATCCCAAAAATTCCACCAAGTGTCTTATAGATTTAATAAGCAAATTCATGGGCCAGTGAGATAGCTCAGCAGAATAAATGCCTGCTTAGGCAAGAGCAGGGACTGGGATTCAATCGCCAGTATCACATACCACACCAGTCCCATGCCCAGAGTGTGCTGAGCTGGCCACCAAAACCAAGCTTGGTGGTGCACCCCTGTAACCTCAGCACCAGGGAGGCTAAAAATAGGAAGATCTCTACAAGTCCAAGCTGCATAGTGAGACCCTGTAACAAATATATAATTTTTGAGTGTGTGGCCAGCTCACCTCACCCTGGGGGCAAGGTTGGTGGGGCATGTGGTACTGGAGATCAAACAGCAGTCCCAGTGCACTTGCTTAAGATTGCTTAAGCAGGTACTTTAGACTGCTGAGCTATCTCACTGGCCCCCAAATACATACATTTTGAAAAACAAATAAATAAACAAAATAACCAAAGTCAGTAACAAAGCAGGATACCAAGTCAACACTCAAAAATCAATAAGTGTTTTTGTACACAAACATCGAACACACTGAAGAAGAAATTAGGGAAATCACACCTTGCACAATAACACCTAAAAAAATGAAATACTTAGGAATCAATCTCACAAACAAAGTAAAAGACCTATACAGTTAAAACTGCAATACCCTGAGAACAGAGATTAAAAGATTTGAGAAAATGGAACAATATATCTTGCTCCTGGATAGGAAGAAACAACATTGTGAAAATGGTCATACTCCCAAAATTGTTACACAGATTCAATGTGATCCTAATTAAAGTACTGCTAGTATACCTCACAGAGGTAGAGAAAACATTCCTAAAATTCATCTCGAACTAGAAGAGACCCAGAATATCAATATAAATCCTGGGAAACAATGAAAAATCAGGAGGCATCAAAATCCCTGGCATGAAATTACACTACAAAGCTACTGTGATAAAATCAGCATGGTAGTAGCATAAAGACAAACCTGAGGATGAATGGGACAGATTAAAAGATGCAAACTACAAACACACTCAGCCACCTTAACTTTTACAAAGAGGCTAAACACGCTCACTGGAAGAAAGACAAAACTCTTTAGGATACAACCTGCTTGGGTCCCCCTTCTGTCCCTCTCTTGGACAGGTTTCTTTCCCTCGATAAATATATTCTGCTCTTTAAAAAAAAAAAAAGACAGCTTTTTTAATAAGTGGTGCTGGAGAAACTGGCTTTCCATATGCTGAAGGCTAAAATTATACCCATGTCTATCACCAGGCACAAAACCACACTCAAAATGGACCAAAGATTTAACATTAAAACAGAAACACTAAATCTCCTGGAGGAAAAATAGGGAAAAATCTTAAATACACAGGAAAAGTTAGAGAATTCAAGAACAAAAAATCAAACTGGACAGGAAATACTTCAAAGAATATACAACTAGAATCTCACCTTCTTGAAAAGTTTCTGCACTTCAAAAGTAGTCTCCAACAGAGTAAAAAGAAAGCTCACAAGCTGGTTTAAAAAAATTAAAGCAAACTGTCCTTCAGTCTGGAATATATACAGAATTTTTAAAAATCAGGATTCAAAATTCAAAGACCCAATCCAAAAATGGGAATCTGAGATGAATACACACCTCTCAGATGAAGAGATACAAATGGCAATTAAATATATGAAAAATGTTCAGCACCATTGGTCATCTGAGGAATGCAAATTAAAACAACAGTGAGATTCCATCTCACCCAAGAAAGAATGGCTATCATCAAGAAAACCAATAACAAATGCTGGAGGGGCTGGAGGGAAAAAGCACTCTCTCCACTGTTGGTGGGAGGGCAGACCGGCACAACCACTGTGGGAATTTGGTGATCTCTCAAAAAACTAGGATTGGAGGTCCTATTCAATGTAGCTATTCTCCTTCTAGGTATTTTTTTCAGAACTGAAAACATTATACCACAGCGATATATGTGTAGCCATGTTTATAAGAGCACAATTTGTCACAGATAAATCTTGGAAGCAATCAAAATACCCAGTTTTACACAGTGGAGTTTCATTCTATTCTACAAAGAATAAATTTGAGGCTTTTATCAGTAAATAGACACAACTAGAGACCACGATTTTTTAAAAAATTATTTATTTATTATAGGGTCTCACTACATAGTTCATACTTGTAGTGATCCTCCTGTCTCGGTCCCCCTAGTGCTAGGTTTCCAGGCACCACACCTTGTTTTGGGGCTGGCACAGTGGACCTGGGGGCCCAGGGCCAGCATGGTATGTGCTACCACGGATTGCACTAGGGTCCTTGTTCTTGCCAAGCAGCTTCTGAGACTGCCGAGCTATCTACCTAGCCCACCATATCCTTAAATGAAATAAATCAGACCAGCATGTGCAAATATCATATTATCTATCCCCTTACAGTGACAACCCAAAAGAGAAAATAAGGGGGCCGGGAGATAGCTCAGGAGAATAAGTGCTTGCCTGGCAAGCGCAAGGGCCTGAATTCAATCCCTGGTTCCACAAAAAAAGAAAAAAAAAAAAAAAAAAAAAAAAAGGTGACCAAAAGAGAAAATAAAATCTTAAGGATACAACAGATACTGGCAAAGCAAATGAACTTGTTTTAAAAAATGAATTATTGAGTTGAGGAGAAGGACAGGAGAGGGAGTGGGGAAATAGGCATACCTATGCATGTAAGCAGGATGTTTTGAACAACTGTATTGTGAAATTCTGGTCTATTGAAAGGTGCAGTGAGTATTTAATTTGTTTTGTCTCTGTTTTTCAATTCTTTGTCCTTTGTCATTTTTTTTAATGTACTTAGTGCAGGGTCTGCAGGGTCTACAAGGTCTCACTACATAGATCGGACTCGCAGTGATTCTCCTGTTTTCAGCCTCCCAAGCACTGAGATTACAGACACGCGCCACCACACCCAGTCTCAGTTGTCTTCTCAGGGTGCCCTGGGGGCGGAATCAGCATAGCACGCCAGGGACTGAACCTGCCGTAGTCCACTGAGCTATCTGACCGGCCCTCTTTGTCCTTTTTCTGTTCTTAATTTCTTATATATTTCTTTCTTTTTCTCTTTCTTCTTCCAATTTTAGATGTACGTATCTGGTAATATGAACCACTAATTTGAAAATCATATTATGCATTACAACAAATGCTGTGAAATTCATATTATTTTGTTTAGTGAAACTCTGTATCAATTGCCATTTTTCTGTTCTAATACTATTTTGTACTCCACTTAAAATTGTAAAAACCTACTCAGTGAAATAATGATAGAAGCAGTGAGATCCGCAAATAAAGGAGTGCAACAGAAGGAGCATGGCAGGGCCAGCAGCTGGCAGTCTGGCCTCAGCCTGGGTGACTGGCAGAGCCCATACGGCTGGGGTCTGCAGAGGATTCAAAATGACCAACAAAGAACCTCTTACCAAAAAGGCTCGACCAAGTAAAACAGACTTCAAAGTTATGGCAAGAGATGAGTTAATTTTAAGATGGAAACAACATGAAGCATATGTTCAAGCTTTGGAGGACAAGTTCATGGATCTTAACTCACATGATGTAACTGGCTTAAGGGAGTCTGAAGAAAAGCTAAAGCAACAACAGCAAGAATCTGCACGCAGGGAAAACTTCCTCATAATGTGACTAGCAACCAAGGAATTAGATATATAAGAGTGCACTACTCAGATTCAGTGCCTCACTTCATGCAAGCTCAGCAGCCCAGTGTTGCCCAACTAAGATAAGCAACGACAGACCCAGCATTCAACTTGTTTTTCCTAAAAATGAATGGTGAACTGGAACAGACTAAAGACAAAACTGGAACAAGCACAAAATGAACTGAGTGCCTAGAAGTTTTCACCTGTTAGGTAAACAAGTCATACTCCCCAGTCAAGACTTCCCTGATAGTCCCACTATGAGAAAGCTGTGGTGGGACAACCAAGAACTCACTTCCATGCCAAGACTCAGACTTTGAGCATAAAAAAAAAAAAAAAAAAAAAAAAAAAAACACATTCTTATACTGTGCAGCTTGTAATGGTTAATGTAAAACTTACCACATGAATCTTGTGTTTCAGCTTTTTTCTTCCCTTCCCTCCTGCTTCAGAGGCCTGATGCCATTGGATTATTCCAAAGAAGAGGCCATCTTCAAAAAATTCCCCTTTTGGAACATTTAGACACTTGCGAAATGTTTCTGTTTGAAGAAAAGAGAAACAAAAGTCATTAGTCTGTGGCACACTGTCTCTTCAGACAATTGAAGGACTGGAAACCGATAGAGATTTAAAATCATGAATTGAATATGTAAAATTCCAGTTAAATGTAAAACAGAATACGCATCACTCTTAATCTTGAACACAGTGTCTTAGATACACTGTATATCAATTTTGCCAATAAGACTGTGGACTTTGTGATGGTTGTTGAACTTCTGGGTCGAAACTCAAATGAGGTGAATTTTGCCTTTAAAGGTTTATTGCTAAGAACCAACTTTAATAGTCATGAGACTAATAATGATGTTGATAAAGTAGTACATATATTTTTAACTTAGCTTAGGGCTCCATATTACTTAATAGATCCCAAAATTGTTTTAATCAATGGTTTGTTCTTTGAATGGTTACAAAAACTGTAGATAATCTTAACTAAGGATTGTACAAAGATGAAGGAGTGGTATCAAACTTCAGGCTTGAACTGTTTGAAGGATTATAAACCTTCATTTCACAACTAGATTGTATAAGGATTGTATTGGCTGTGATGAGACTCACTGCGTAATTTTTTCACTAGTGTACTTTATAAACCCTCATCCCAATTCAACTGGCACATGTTAGAAGAGTGCTGCCTTTGGGTTCATGGGGGAATGTGTTCCTTTATTGTATTTCAGCCTTTTGTGTTAACACATCTGATAATAAATTAATGTGCATGGAAATAAGTTTTTTATTATTAAGGAATGCTATGATGATTTTGTTGTACTCTAATTGTGGAGAGCAGATTGGTTTTCGAAAATTGCTTGTGCTCTTCAAAGTGAAGGAAGAGGTTGTCTCATTTTTTTAAAGACCTACTTTATTACAGCTGGCACATAAAAGGCAAGGAGACTTGACACTTTGTCCCCAGATACTGCAATAGAATTAATGTGAGACGGTTGGTCTCACAGGGTGCCTGCCAGAGATTGGGGAAATAATGTGTTGGAACTATGGGCTGCCCTAAGTGAGACATTTTTGTGAATTGGGAAAAAATGTTACAGTGATTTGATTCATTTGATCATTTAGATAAAGAGGTGTTATTTTCTTCATGCTTCCCCCAATCTTGGAGGTGAACTTTTTTTATCCAATCATTCTGTACGTCTCCAATTTGAATTTTTGCTGGGTGATAATGAAGTCCAAGATGAGTAGAAGATAAATGTCCCAGCTTTTCCCAATGTTGAAGCACATTTTTAACAAATGACTTAATTCAATTGAGAGTATCTTTATTTTTGTGTTTAAAGAACTAATTGTGGGAGAGGGTTGGTTGAAGAAGTGACTTCAACAAGAACCTTGTCTACAATTCTATTTGTGAGGTTTGGAGGGTAAGTAAGCAAATCTGTTTAAAATTAGTTTATCCCCACATTAAGTGTTTTGTATTTATTTTGCACCTTTTAACACCACAGTGGCAATGTCTTAAGTATATGTTTAATAGGTCAAGTAATTCATAAAATGCATTATTAATGTTTACTCAAATTTCACCATTTAAGTACTAGTCATTTAGAGATCTTTTCTTAGAGGTCTTTTATTCTTATTACTGGTAAGGTTTTCTTTTAAGATAATACATGCTTGTTTATATATAAAACTGAAACAGCAGACAAAAGTAGACGCAAAAAATGAGTGTCACTCCAGGATGTGATCTCTACCTTCCACCTTCTCCTGTCCAAGAGCTGTAACTGATGTTAAACTGAATATCCTCAAGATTATATTTTATGTATGCTAAATAAACATTATCACATTGTTCATATAGATAAAAAATAATGGTGGAAAACTCCCTAAATGTAGGGTAAGAAATAAATATAAAGATACATGAGGCATATGCAAATGCTCATAGTCCTAATCAAAAGAGAACTAGAGTGACAGTAGAGTCAGAATTCGAAAAATACAACAAAGACACAAAAATTTAAAAGCTACTAGAAATGGCAATGAATCACACACAGAGGTAAAGCCAGTAAGGAACACACCAGACTTCCCTCTGCACAGTTTAAAGTCAGGAGGGCTTATAGTAAAATGTTCCAAACCCTAAAGATAACAGATTTCAACCCTGGCTTATATACCAGACAAAACTTTCCTTTAAAGTACATAGACACATATTTTCTTGACAAGAAACAGCTCAAGAAATTCAGAATCACTAAGTATTACAAAGTATTTCAAAGATCTCTTAGAAAGAGACAATGAAGCCAAAAATCCAAGCGGAAGAAATAACAGTCATAAATATATATGCATCAAATATAGGAGCACCCAACTATATAAGACAAACTTTAATGGACAAGAAAAATCTAACATATATCATAATCTTAACAGGAAAACTCAACACCTCTGTATTTCAAAAAAATAAGCCAAGCACAGAAAAAATTAGCAAAGAGGTCCCAGAACTGAGCCAAACCTTTGAACAAAAGCACTTACTGAAAATATACAGAGTGTTCCATCCAACAACATCTGAAAACACACTCTTTCAAGCTGCTCATGGGATGTTTTCTAAAATAGATGACAAACTAGTGCATAGGTCATGCTGAAGTATATGCAAGAAAACAGAAATTATCCCAAGCATATTATCTGACTACAGTGCAGCAAAACTGAAATTAATGACAAAAGCAAGCACACATGCACACACACACACAAAAAAAAAAAGGTAAACATATGGAAACCAAATAATGCCCTCTTCAGTAAACAATGGGTTACAGATGAAATTAAAAAAGAAATTAAATAATATCTACAATCTGGTGAAAACTCAAACATAACTTACCAGAATTTGTGGAATGCAATGAAAGCAGTTCTCACAGGAAAATTTATAATGGTTAACCCATGTTAGGAAAACAGCAAGAACAAATAAATACCCCAGTCTACACCTCAAGCTTCTGGAAAAGAAGAACAAACCGAGCCAAAAGCCAAAACATGGGAGAAAATTATAAAGATTACAGCAGAAATTAATGCAATTCAGATGAAGAAAACAAGACAACAAATTAATGAACCCAAAAAGTGGTTCTTTGAAAGATGTAGCAAAATTGATATACCCTTAATCAACCCCCTCAAAAACAGAAAAAAAGTACTTCAAATTCAAGTAATAAACAATAAAAAGGGAAAAATTACTACAGATGCTGTGGGAATTCAGAAGATCATCAATAGTAATTTTGAAAATCTTTACTCTCACAGAATTGAAGAAACGTACAAATTATCAAAACTGAAGCAAGAAGATATACAAACTTTGAATAACCCAATATCAGCCAAAGAAATTGAAAATGTAATTAAAAAATTTACTGGGAAAGAAAAGCCCAGGTCCTGAATGGATTCACATCTGAATTTAATAAGTAATTTAGAGAAGATTTAATTCTAATACTCCTCAAACTCTTAATTGAAATAGAAAAGGAAGCAATACTCCCAAAAATCATGCCTTAAAGCAAGTATTATACTGATACAGAAACTGGAGAAAGATCCAACCAAAAAAGAAGTATAGGCCAATCTCCCTCATGTACATAGATGCAAAAATCCTCTATAAAATACTAGTATATAGATTATAGCAAGTGATCAAGAAGATTATAACACCAGGACCAAGTAGGATTTATCCCAGAGATACAAGGATGATTCAACATATGCATATCTATAATTGTAATACACTATATTAACAGAGCCAAAACCAAAACCACATGATCATCTCAACAGATGCAGAAAAGGCTTATAACAAAAGTCCAACTCATCATCAAAGCCCTACAGAAAACTGAAATAGATGGCCTATATCTCACCTGATAAAAGCCATCTGTGAGAAACCAATAGCCAACATATTTCTAAATGTGCAAAAATTGAAAGCTCTTACTCTCAAATCAGGTACAAGACAAGGATGTCCTCTGTCACTACTTCTGTTCAATATAGTTCTAGAATCATTAGGTAGAACCATTAGACAAGAGAGAGAGAAATAAAAGGAATAAAAATAGGTACAGAAGAATGCAAATGACATGATACTTTACTTAGAAGATCCAAAAGAACTCCACCACAAGAAGCTCCTAGAATTAATAAACAAGTTTTATTAAGCATAAGAGGATACAAAGTCAACATCTAAAAATAAACAGCATTCCTCTACACAGATGACAAAATCACAGAGAGAGAAATTAGAGAAACAGTATTCTTCAGAATAGCATCTAAAAAAAGAGAAATACTTAGGAATTAATCTAACAAAGGAAGTAAAAGCTCTACACAATGAAAATTACAATACTCTGAAAAAAATGATCAAGGAGGATTTCAGAAAATGGAAAGACACTCCTTGCTCCTGGATAGGAAGAACCAACATTGTCAAAATGGCTATACTTCAAAACTTGTTATGCAGATTTAATGTAATCCTTATCAAAATACTATCAACATACCTCACGAATCTAGAGACAACATTTTTTAAATTTATTTGGAACCAGAAAAGACCTAGAATAGCGAAGGCAATCCTGTGTAAGAAAGGCAAGGCAAGAAGGATTACAATCCCTGACTTCAAATTATATTACAAAACTACTGTGATAAAAATCAGCATGGTACTGGAAAAAAGAAAGAAAGAAAAACAGACCCAAGGATCAATGGAACAGATCAGAAGATGCAGATACAGCTGCAAACACACACATCCATCTTATCTTTGATGAAGGGGCCAAAGTTCACTGGAAGAGAGCTTTTTTAACAAATGGCTCAGGAAAAACTGGATCTCCACATGAGGAAAACTAAAACTAGACTTGGGTCTATCATCATGCACTAAACAAAGTCAAAATACATTAAAGAGCTAGACAGTAAAACAGGAACACTAAATCTCCTGGAAGAGAAAGTAGGTGGAAATCTTGAAAACATAGGGGTAGGCCGATAGTTCATAAATAAAAACCAAGCTGTAAGGGAAATAGTACAGAGAATTAACAACTAGGATCTCAGCTTACTGAGAAATTTCTATATGTAGAAAGAAATTACCAACAGAGTCAAAAGACAACCCACCAACTGTGATAAAATCTTAACCAATAATCACTAAGACAAAAGTCTTATATCTAGAATATATAAAGAACTAAAAAACAAAAACAATTAGACCCCCAAACTTTAAGACTCAATACAAGAATGAGTATCTGAAATGAATACATACTTCACAAAGGAAGAAATACAAGTGGCAAATAAATACATGAAAAACATGTTCTAGAGTGCTGGTCATTCAAGAAATGCATATTGAGATACCACATCTCACCCCAGAAAGAATGGCTATCACAAAGAAATCAACTAACAACAAATGCTAGAGAGGCTGTGGGGAAAATGGAACCCTTCTCCACTGCTGGTGGGAATGTAGACCGGTACAACCAGTATAAAAATTAATGTAGAGACTCCTCAAAAACCTAGGACTGGAAATCCCATTCAAGCCAACTATTCCTCTTCTCGGTATTTTCCCAAAAGAACTGAAAACATCATACCACAGTGATATATGTGCACCCATGTTTACGCAGCACAACTTGTTATAGCCAAATCTTGGAAACAACAAAAAAGTCCATCACTTGAGGAATGGATGAAAATGATGTGGTAGCCAGGCGTGGTGGCACAGGCCTGTAATCCCAGCACTCGGGAGGCTGAGGCAGGAGGATTGTTGTGAGTTCGAGACCAGCCTGAGCTACAAAGTGAGCTTAAGGCCAGCCTGAACTGCATAGTGAGACCCTGTCTCAAAAAGACAAAAAAAAAAAAAAAAAAAAAAGAAAATGATGTGCTATTTTTATACAATGGTACTCAGCTATGGAAAAAGACACTTGGAGACATTACAGGTAAGTGGATGAAACTAGAGGCCATTTATAAGTGAAATAAATCAGACCCACATGGGTAAATATCATATTGTCTCCAAGTGTAAGAACCTGAAAAAAACCTGAAAGTATAATAGATACAGTAAAATGGAAAGAAACCGAAATTAAGGCTTAAACATTAAGGATGAGAGAAATGAGAAAAGAAAAATGGAAGGGGAAAAACATGCAAATGGATGTGCAGGATGGCTGAAATGATTGTACTAATAATTGCCATCGGTTTTTTGAAAATAGAAGTTAGTATATATATGCTAATATCTGCAATCTAAGCAACAACATCAAGGACAGTAATTTGTAACACAAAAACCACACTTGCATACTTCTCATCCTTGGTCTTCTAAATGTGCACCATTTCTAATGTCTAATCCATTATCATATTGTAACAGCCATGGAACATCCATCTCTGACAAAACAAAACAAAAAAGGGGAATATAAGTAAAGTACCATTTTGGTATTGAAAAAGATAATACATATATATATGATAGGATAGATACATAGCTACTTTCTCTTAATTCAATGAGAAAAAAGGTTTGTACTAAGTGTTTAGATAAGATTTCATGTCCACATCTGAATAACTTCTACAAAGATAATAATAGGCAATACATTAATTATTGTAATTGTCCTACTAACCTGTTTTTGAAACTCTTTCATTGCTATTTTATCCTTTTTTCTATTTAAAATGAATAAACAAATTTTTAAAAAAATTTAAAACAGGAAAAACTGTACAGCACATACTGTGCAAAGGAAAGAAATTGTTCAATGGTCAGGCAAAACTGGAATTAGGAAAAAAGACAAATGAGAGAGAGGCAGGGAAAAGATATATTTAGGTATATGCAGATTAGTTTATAATTGTTTTGTCAATTTCTGCTGGTGTTTTGAAATATTTTACTATGATTTTTTCTTTCATTTTTAATTTTATAACTTCATTGTTATTGTTTTGTTTTATTTTGTTTAAACAAATCTTACTTGTTTATATCTCATAACTGAACAAATGATTTGAAGATAGCATCTTGTAATACAGAAACCACTGTTGAATTCCTGTTACTTTGTTTAGTGAAATCTTATATCATTTCACTTTTTGATATCATTTTTAATGCTGTTGTTTAACCTATCACTATCTGTATTTTTAAAAAATAAAAAAAATCAGCTGGGCGTGGTGGCACAGGCCTGTAATCCCAGCACTCAGGAGGCTGAGGCAGGAGGATTGTTGTGAGTTCGAGACCAGCCTGAGCTACAAAGTGAGCTTAAGGCCAGCCTGAGCTGCATAGTGAGACCCTGCCTCAAAAAAAGACCAAAAAAAAAAAAAAATAATAATAATAATAATAATTAAAAAAATCAACATTTGAGTTAAAAATAAGTAAATATCATATTGATAAAATAACTTTTTAGAAAAAGTTTTTTAAAAGATAAGAAAAAATAAGGTTTCTTGATAGAAAGTGGTAATATACAATTAGTTCTCCAATCTTAAAAACTGCATCTGTTAATCTGAGCTACAGATTTGATGACAAAAGTAGATAATAGGCCAATCATTATTAATCAGTTATTCTTGTTTTGAAAATCTGTAAAATAGGTATTGTTGTATGTTACCCTGTTTCTGTCTTTATTTCTGCCATTTTTTTTTTTTTGCTTTTAATTTTACTTTTCAAAATAGAATTAAATTAAATTTAAAAAAGAAAGAAATTCAAACGCTGGAAATCAAAGGGTAGAAAACAACATTCCATGTGACAAGAAACTGGAAAAAAACAGAAGTAGTATTCTACTTGCAGTGAAGTGCAGATTTCAAGCCAGGGCCTTTAGCCAACCTTGAGAAAAAAAGAAAGAAAAAAATTCAAATCCATATAATTAGGAATGAAAAGGTGAAATTACAATGAAGAAAAGGAAACAAAGCTTTTTAAGTAAGGAGGGGAAGAAAGGTTGAAGCAGGGAGGGAAATGGGACAAAAAAAAGCAGTACATATTATATACAGATATATATTCCCTATGATGAGTGCGACCATCATGTATAATGAAAATTACCAATGAAGTTATTTTTAAAAATTAGATTCTTCCAAACAGAAAGCACAAAAAACAAGGGTAATCAAAATGAATGGACAGGAAGCCTTTATACCAAGATCGCGCTGAAGGCAAAGAAGGAAGGGCCTGCCCTCTCAAAGCTTTAAAGCAAAAGCTTTAAAAGCCAAGAAGGCTGTACTAAAAGGCATCCACAGCCACAAAAAGAAGATAGGAACGTCACCCACTTTCCACAGTCCCGAGGCACTGTGGCCCCAGAAGCAGCTCAAATTCCCTCTGGAAGAGCGCCCCCAGAAGAAACAAACTTGACCACAGAGTTCCCCGACCATAGAGTTCCTGCTGACCACAGAGTCAGCCATGAAAAAGATCGAGGACAACAACATATTCGTGTTCACTGTGGATGTCAAAGTCAATAAGTACCATATCAGATAAGCTCTAAAGAAGCTCTGACATTGATGTTGCCAAGGTCAATACCCTAATCAGGCCAGATGGAGAGAAGAAGGCTTATGTTTACCGGCTCCTGGTTATGATGCATTGGGTGTTGCCAACACCCAATGGGATCTTCTAAACTGAGTCCAGCTGGCTGATTCTAAATATATACCTTTTTTCACAGTTACAAAAAAAAAAAAAAAAAAAAAAAAAAAAAAAAAAAAAAAAAAAAAAAAAAAAAAAAAAAAAAAAAAAAAAAAAAAAAAAAAAAAAAAAAGCACAAAAAACCCAAAATAAATACATGCTTCTCAGAAGTACAAATGGCCAATATTTACATGGAAGAAATGTTCAATAATCTGGCATTAGAGAAACATAAATTAAAACTATATTGTGATACCTAATCTTATGAGGGAAGTATGAGGAAGGGAGGGAGAGGAGGGAAATATAAATTAAATAGGAAGTAGGGAGAAGTCCAAATAACTCCCCAAATTATTCTTTTGTTTCAAAAATATTTTCATATATATTCTAATTCATTTCTCTTAGTTCATTAAAGAGAAAGTTTTGTGCTTTTGTTTCTTCTTTGTAAGAGTCTTCTCTATGACTTGTACTCTAAACTTTTGGTCATTCTTTTAAGATTACGATAAACAATATATTAACTATTGTTATTGTCTAATTTTTGTGTTATGCCAAAAAGAATATGTGGGGAAAAAGCTGTAGATCTCAGTTAAAAAATAAAATATGGACAACATACTACACAGAACTGAAAGAAACATTCATATGGAAACATGAAAGTCCCAGAATAGCCAAAGCAGTCCTGAGCACAAAAACCCACAATGCCAGAGATATCAGAAAACCTAATCTCTAATTATACTACAAAGTCACATTAACCAGTATGATACACACAAAAGACATGCAGACCAGTAGAACGGAAGACAGAAATTACAGAAATGGACCCAAATGCCTACAACTACCTTATTAAAATTTGTGGGTGTCTTTTTCCATGTATAAAATTTTAAAACTAGATCAAATATCTAGATACATGATTGGTAACTTTGAAACAGTGTGAGGAAATCATAAGCATAGGCTTCCTCAATAGGACCCTGAAATAAAGGAAATAATATCAAGAATCAATATATGGGACTACATGAAATTTAAAAGCTTCTTCTATACAGTGAAGGAAATAATCAACTCATAGAATGGGAGAAAATCTTTATTAGCTAGTCTTCTGACAAAGGAATAATATGTAGAATATAAAAAGAACTCAAAATACTTAATATCCCCAAAAGCAAATCAATAAATGAGGAAATGAATTAACAGAATTCTCAAAAGAAGTGGTACAGATAGCTAAGAAGTGTATGAGGGGGAAGGTTTACATATTTAGCTATTAGGGAAATCAAATCAAAAACTACATTGAAATTCAGTTTCATCCCAGTCAGAGTAGTTACCATTCAGAATCCAAAAATAGAAAGAGAATTCTAGCAAAAATGCAGGAGAACAGAACCTTCCTACACAATTGGTGGGAGTGTAAACTACTAAAACATTATGGAAACTGGTATGGAGATCCATACAGCATTGGATCTAGCTGGTACATTCCTGAAAGATCTGAAGACAACATACACATGAGTACTGAAACTTACAGCAGCACAATTCACAACAGTTAAGCTATAGAAACAGCCTAGAAACCTATTAGTAGATACATGGATAAAGAAAATGTCTATCTATGAGGTATATAACATGGGGCCATAATAATAAATTGAGCTGTAAATGGCTATGGTCAACAACTTCTTCAGATAACTCACTAGTGTTGTGGAATGCTGGACTGTGTTGGATTGTGTCGTCCAGTTCAAGCATCTAAATTAGTTGAATGGCAATGGAGTGCCCATCTTTGACAGGTGTAGACAAAGGAAGGGGTATAAAAAGGAAGAATCATGATGTGTGTGTATGGACAGTACAGTTGGGATAGATAACGCCGTGCTTCTACATAATTTTATGAGAGGCAAGATTTGCACTAATGATGGTTGGACAGGATATTATGTCGGCTTCTAGTACTATGGACAACCGCTAGGAAAATAACAAGGTAGAAAGTATTAATTATTGAATCTTTGATGTAATTCAGGTATAAAAAATAAGATATGCAAACAACTACACTCTCTTAATTTACTGATAAGAGACATACGCTATAATAATGTCTGTAAGTATAATATCACATATGCACCTTCTATGATACCAAAACATTATGAAAACAGTTTGTATTAATTTATGAAATCCATCTTGTCAAGGTATCTTAAAACTGTCCCATTGATATTTGTATTTCAATAAAACAAAAATAAAAAATAAAAAATTTTAAAAGTTAAAAAAAAAATTGGGATAGATAACGCTGTGCTTCTACATAATCCTATGAGAGGCAAGATCTGCACTAATGGTGGTTGGACAGGACATTATGTTGGCTTCTAGTACTATGGTCATCCACTAGGAAAATAATTATTGAATTTTTGATATAATTTAGGTATAAAAAATAAGATAAGTAAGCAGCTACACTCTTAATTTACTGATAAGAGACATCTGCTAAAATAATATCTGTAAATATAATATCATGTATGCACCTTGTACGATACCAAAACAACATGAAAACAGTTTGCAATGTATTAATTTATCGAATCTGTCTTGTTAAGGTGTCTTGAAACTGTCTGATTGATATTTGTACTTCAATAAAATAAAAAATAAATTAAAAAAAAAAGAAAGGAAAAGAAAATGTTTATCTACACAATGGGGTGTGATCAAGCAAGGAGGAAGAACAACACTGTATCCTTTGCAAGAAAATGGATGAAACTGGAGCTGAAGAGCCGGAGAGGTGGCTCAGTGGAATAAGTGCTTCCCTGGCAAGCACAAGGGCCTGAGTTCAATCCTTGGTTCCACAAAACAACAACAACAACAACAAAACCCTTCAAAAAAAAAAAAAGAAAGAAACTGGAGCTCATCATGTTTTTGTTTTGCATTTGTTTTGTATTTTATTTTGAAGAGTAAAACCAAAAACAAATGGCAGTAACAAAGACAGAAACAGGGTAACAACACATATGTTACAGATATTTGAAACAAGAAGAGCTAATTAACAATGGTTGTTCTATTATCGGTTTTTATTTTCAAATCTGTTGCTCAGATTAACAGATACAGTTATGTAAGATTGGGGAAATAACTGAATATTGGTGCTTACTTTCAGGAAATCTTAACTGTTTTTCCTTGGTTTTGTTTTTAATTTATTTTAAAGATAGTATAATAATTGATAAGACATTAGAAATGGTACACATTTAGAAGATGAAGATGAGAGGTATGGTTTTTGCATTACACACTGCTGTCCTCAATGTAGTTGCTCAGATCGCAGGTACCAGCATACAGAATTAGTTAAGGTGAGGATTTTAAACATTACTGCTATTTTCAAAAAACTGATGGAAATTATTAGCACAATCACCTTAGCCATCCTGTATATACATTTGCATGTTTTTCCCTCCTTCCTTTTTTCCCATCTTTTCTCATTTCTCTCATTTTTGTTGTTTGGTCCTTAAATTTGGCTTCTTTCCATGTTACTGTATCTATTATACTTTCAAGTTCACTTATTCCTTCAGGTTCTTACGCTAGGGAGACAATCTGATATTTACACATGTGGGTCTGATTTATTTCACTAATGAGTATAACATCTAGTTGCATCCACTAATCTATGAATGCTTGCTTCGAGCTTTCTTTGTAGCTAAATACTCCATTATATAAAAATACCACATCTTTTTCATCCAGTTCTCAAGTGATGGGCATTTTGGTTGTTTCTAAGATTTGGCTGGCAAATTTTGCTGCTGTAAACATGGGTGTACATATATTACTATAGTATTAAGTTTTTAGTTCTTTTGAGAAAATACCCAGAAGGGGAATAGCTGGATTAAATGGGATTTCCAGTCCTAGTTTTTTGAGGAATCCCTACACTGATTTCCATACTGGTTTGTACCATTCCTACCAGCAGTGGACAAGTAGAATGCATCATGTTAAGTGAAGTAAACCAGTCTCATAAAGGAAAACAGCATGGTTTTTCTTACATAAGCACTAAAATGTTAAATAAACTAATTAAGGGGCCATGGCAGGAAATTAGTACTTTTAGAGATGGAGAAGGGAATAAGAATGAAAATAAATGTTAATATGCATGTACTGTTATGTCAAAATAAATCTTATTCTGCCTTAATAATGTATATACCAGTAAAAATAAGTAAATTTAAAAAGTAAGATTTAGATGGATTATAAATATACACATAAAAATATTAATTTTAGGACATTTTTGTATAAGCATGTGGTTCAGGAGTCTTGCCTAAAGCAAGTAAATAAACTCAAAGCCATGAAGAGCTTTTAAGGAATGCTGTATATATACATGCATGTACATAACATGTGTAATCCATGACACATTATGCTAGGTGAAATAAGCCAGTCATAGAGGACAAATTGCATGATTCTGCTTACATGATATACCTAAAGTAATACTTACTGAAGCAGAAAGTGCTATGGTGGTTTCCAGGGGGTGCGGGAGGAGAAAATGGGGATTTGGTGTTTGTGGTGGTTGATACACTATGTCAACCTGAGGGGTTGGAAGTTTCCCTGGATCAGGCTCAGCAACTCCATGCCCTAATGTATGGAGGGGCCACCCCAGAGGGATTCAACACTTAAAGGGTATATAAAGGAGTTGAGGAAATCTGCACTCCGCTTCCTTGGAGGGGCTTGAGCATCACAACAGCACCACTTCCTCAGAGCTTAGTTGGCAGTCAGCGTGGAGGAGTTCCAATCTTTGCCTCCATAACACTTCCTTGGAGGAGCTCCGGGCTTCCCAGTCAGTATGGAAGGAAGGGAGAGGCTTGACAGAGGCTACCGCTGCTGCTCCTTCTTCTTCTCTTGGCTGATTTCTGCTGCCATAAAGTGCTGCCCTCTGCCATGTGACACTCTGCCTTAGAGCCAGCTGAGTACAGACTGAAATCTCTACAACTGTGAGCTAAATACACCTTTCCTTCCTTAATTTTGGATGTCAGGTATTTTGTCCTAGCAACAAATAAAAAGTAACTGAGACAGTGTTCAATGAGTATAAAGTTTGGGTCATGCAGAATTCAAAACTTCTGAAAAAAAAAAAAAATTCAAAACTTCCAGTCCATGAATAGTGATCCAGCACTCAGGAGGCTGAAGCAGGTAGAAAACTGCAAGTTCAAGGGTAGCCTAAACTGCATAGGGAAACTGTCTCAAATTTAACATGTCTGCTGTTAGTTTAGAAATGTATAATTAACTTTCATATATTCTTTATGCTGTGACCTTACTTATCTACTAAATCCAGTAGTGGTATTCTCCAACTAGTTTTTTGTAGATCATTTGAATTTTCAGTCATGGTAGGTACAATTTTATTTTTATTTTTTTTCTTTTTCTTGCCTGAATGTATTATGACCTTCTGGATAGTGTTAAATAGGAACAGTAAAAGCCATCATCCTTGTTTGTTATGACTTCAGGGGAAAATATTAAGTGTTTCATTTTTCAAAGTCTGATACTAGCTGTAAGTTTTTCATAAATTTGTATACTTTAATAGGTTTGTTTTCTTTTATTCCTGATTTCTATAAGTTGTGTCAAAAATGTATGATGGGATTTTTAAATGTTTTCTTCTGAACCTATTGAGACAATTATAAAGTCTTTTGTTTTTCTTTTTAGTCTGTTTATATGTCAGATAGTATTAATTGATTTTGAACCTTGAAGCAACCTTGCATTTCTTCAATAAAGCCCAATTAGGCATGGCATATATTCTACGCTTTTTATAGATTAGACTTTATTTGCTGATAGACTTATTCTCCTGCTCCTGGTGAGGCACAGGTCCTAGGACACCCCAAAGATACCAAAATCTGCATATGTTTAATTTCTTTGTGTAAAATAGCAGAGATTTGCATATGAATTATATATAAAACTATACATATTCTCCTATATAAAGTGGTACTTCAGTTCATGAATGTTTCTGTTCTCAAACAACTCAGCTGAAGAAAAGTGTACAACGATTTTGCTTATGTTCAAAAACTCCACATCAGGTGACAAACATCTTCTCCCCACAAACATAAACATAAACATGGCTGTGTTCCCCCCAAATCATAAAACAAATTAAGTTCATGAACTTAAGTTTATTTCTAGATAACTTAAAATACCTAATATAATATAAATGCTACGTAAATAGCTATTTTACTATACAGGGAACAAGAAAAAATCCATACATGTTCAGTACAGATGCAATTTTTTAAAAATAATTTTCATCCATGGTTGCCTAAATACATGGATAGGGAGTCCCTGGATATGGAATGCTAGTATTTTGCTTAAAATAGTTTTGTTTCTCTACTCATGAAGGATATTGACATGGGGCTTTATTTTTTTAAGTCTTTGCCTAGCTTTGGTACCAAGGTAAAACTAGGTTCATAAAACTGAGAAGTGCATTTTCTTTTTTTACTTCAGGACCAGTCGGTTAATAATTGATATCATCCTTCATGTTTGTAAAATTGGCCATTAAAGCTACTAGATATTTCCTGTGGAAAGGTTTGAGTTTCTATAGTCCTTAAATTCTTTCAAGGCATTTGTCTATTTGCTCTAAATTATCAAATCTGTTGACATAAAAAAATGCTCTCGTATTCCCTTATTATTTTACTATCTGTAGGAATTATAGTAATGTCCCTTTTTTTCAAAACAACTTTATTTTTATGGCAGATAGAAAATAAAGTTAATAAGATGCTAACTTCTGTCTTAGAACTGCTCTGTGGCATTCCAGTCTCCACACACTTTTATTTCACTCATCATCTGATCATCATCTTCAAACATTCACTTCCTTCTCTTGAAATTGATATTTTGTTGGATTGTTTTTTCAAAGATTGCTACTAAACTTTGTTCTGGCACTTTCCCGCTTAGGTGTTTATCTATATAAGGTAATTCACTATTGCTCTAGTTTGTCAGCTTTACAAGGACTGTGATAACCTGATCCAGAACTTGGGCTAAGATACTGCTCTCATTTCTACTTCTCTATGTCTAGAGCCTCCAGACAGGTTGTACTGCCAGGGGCCCTGGGTCTCACCAACAGTGTGGCCAGTTTTGCTGCCTCAGCACCTCCAACAGAACAACCACTAAGGTTGCAGTAACTAACAGATATTTTCATGCCCTCTCTTGAGAATCTTCCTTTTTCAATCAATATTGAAATTTATGTCTTATATCTCATTTCACCTGGTAAGGTTGGCTAGACATTTATCGATTTTACCTTTCAAATGCCAGCTTTTGGTTTTATAGCAACTACTTCTGGTTTTGCTTTCAATTTTATTTCTGTTCTTTTTTAAAAGATAATTTTTCCAGGGTTGGGGAGATAGCTCAGTGGCGTAAGTGCTTGCCTGGCAAGCGCAAAGTCCTGAGTTCAATCCCCAGTACCCCCCCCAAAAAAGATAATGTCTCCAAAATATGGAGAATGCAAATACAGGAACTATATTTTAAAAAGCAGACACAAAAGACAGGTGTAAATTCAAAAGGTTTAAATGCTTCCATTTTGGACAATTTAAGAAACTATACAAGTTTGTTTGCGGGAGTTAACACAGCATTACTTGTCCTTGAGGGATAATGAATTCTAAAAATTAACATGGTTTTTCAGTATTTCAAATCTCACTATTAAATAAAAACCTAGAAAGGCCCATAATATCCATCAGCTTTAAAAGATTATCTGCTATAATCAACTTTACGAGTGTTAGCTAGGTCTGTTTAATATATACACAACTCCTGGTCTTGTATTTTCTACTTTGTGTTGATTTTGGACTTCAATTTGTTCTTCTGTTTAGTGTGGGATTAGAGCACTGAGCTGAGGTCTTTTATTTATTTATTTATTTATTTAATTGAAGAACAAATAGCAATGAGACAGTTTCAAAACAAATTAACAGGACAGATTTGATAAATTAATACACTGCAAACTGTTTTTGTAATGTTTTGGTGTTGTACAAGGTGCATACATGATATTATACTTACAGACATTTTTATAGCAGATGTCTCTAATCAGTGAATTAAGAGAGTGTAGCTTATTTTTTTATAGTTTAATTGTATTATAGATTTAATAATTAATACTTTCTACCTTGTTATTTTCCGAGTGGATGTCCATAGTACTAGAAGACAACATAATATCTTGTCCAACCGCTATTGGTGAAAATCTTGCTTTTCACAGAATTATGCAGAAGCAGGGCATATTTATCCTAACTGTACTGTTTATACACATACATCAAGATTCTTCCTTTCTATACCCCTTTTTTTGTCTAGACCTGTCAAAAGTGGGCACTCCACTGTCATTAAACCAATTTAGGTGCCTGAACTTGCCGACACAATCCAACACAGTCCAGCATTCCACAATAATAGTGTTGAGGTCTTTTTATTTTCTAGTTTAAACACATAATATTATACCTTATAGTCTATGTATGTTTTAGTGTCTTGGTTACTTTTCTTTCATTGCTGAGACAAAATGCCCAAAACCCAAAGTTGAAACAGGAAAGGTTTATTTAGCTCATAGTTCATGGAGATTTCAGTTCATAATCAGCTGCCTCTAAGGCAGCATGACACATGACAGAGAGGCAATGTTCATGGTGGTAGGAGACAGCAAACACAAGTAAGGGAGGAAAGAGGAAAGAGCTTCTTTCTGTCCCTTCTATCTTATCCAGATTGCTGGGATTACGGTGGTACCAAACCAGTCAGGGGACTGATCCAGCAGTCACCCATCAATTAATGGATTTCAGAGAGCAAGGAGAACTACTGGGAGGGAAAAAGTACATGGTGAATAAGGGGCCAGTTAATAAAAAATGCATGATAATCATAAATGTAAATATGCCTGACACAAAAACTGAAAGAGCCAGAGTGAAATAGATAATTTCAGCATCCTTAATCAATTGCAAATTGGGGGAGATCTATACACAAACCCTAACCTTTACTTAATTCCACACATTTTAATGTGTTGTACTGTCAATGCCATTTCATTCAAAACAGTTTTTAAGTTCCTCTATGCCTTTTCCTTTGATTCATATTTAGGCATATTACTTTTCAAATAATTGAGAATTGATAAGATAATCATTATTAATTTCTAGTTTAATCCTAGTGCGATCAGAGTATTATTTTATATTATTTCCATTCTTTAAATATATTGAGGTTTAAGCCCTAGAATATGATCTAACTTCGTGAATCTTTCAGGAAGAAGCAGGGCATATTTATCCTAACTGTACTGTTTATACACACACATCATGATTCTTCCTTTCTATACCCCTTTTTTTGTCTAGACCTGTCTAGATCTCACTTGGCGAGATCGGGTGCATCCAGGGTGGTATGGACTTGAAAAGGATTTGTATTCTGCTGTTTTTATATGCAGTGTTCTCTACAATTCAATTAGACTAAGCTGTCTAATAGGCCTATTTAGGGTTTATATGTCCCCATTGATTTTGTGTCCAGTATTTCTACAGATTACTGAAGCAGCACAGACATCTCTAAATTTACAAAATTATCTATTTCACTCTGGCTCTTTCAGTTTTTGTGTCAGGCATATTTACATTTATGATTATCATGCATTTTTTATTAACTGGCCCCTTATTCACCATGTACTTTTTCCCTCCCAGTAGTTCTCCTTGCTCTCTGAAATCCACTTGGCCTGTAATTAATATAGCCATGACATTTTCCTTTGGATTAACATATTGCAGGACATATCTTCTTCCAACCTTTTGCTTTTAACATATTTATGTTTCTAGATTTAAGGTGTGTTTCTTGTGGATAGCATATGGTTTATTATTTAATCCACATTAACAATCATTGCCATAAATAAGCTAATTTTCTGTGTGCTCCCCCAAAGTTTGGATATCCTCATATAGTAGCCAACTTTCCCAGCCACTAACTATAATTCTATATAACACAATATTCTCATTCTAGGGGCTGGGAAAATAGCTTAGCAGTCTAAGTGCCTGCCTGGCAAACACAAGGACCACTCCATGGTACTGCATGCCATGCCAGCCCCAGAACCCCAGACACATTGTGCCAGACCCGAATGCAAGCTGAGACAAGAGGATTGCTAGGAGTCTAAGCTATGTAGCGAGACCCAAATATATTTTTTTAAAATTCTCATTCTAGAGATATGTTATAGCCTTGTCACATAATTTAAAAATACTATCCCTCAAAAGAACTTGCAGTATACATGACATTTCTATTCTCTTAATCCCAACAAGGTAAACTTCCAACTAACTTCAACTCTCTGTATCTCCTTTTTTTTTTTTTTTTTGTGAAACCAGGGATTGAACTCATGCCCTTGGGCTTGCCAGGCAAGCGCTTATTCTACTGAGCCATGTCCCAGCCCCCAAAATGGTTTTTTTGTTTTTGTTTTTGTTTTTTTGGTGGAACCGGGGATTGAACTCAGGCCCTTGCAGTTGCCAGGGAAGAATGTTGCCACTGAGCCATCTCCCCAGTCCCTTCAACTCTCTGTAACAAACTTCCAAACTTACTGTTAGAGCCATAGGCCAAAACTTTAATATTTCACAGGTACATTTTACTCAACACAACTGAAACTGAACTTTTTTTGTTCCCTTCATATTCATCCTTTCAAGTTTCCATTGGTATTAGGCCCCTCCTTTCAGTGAATAGTAATCGTATTTCCTCAATTTCCAATTGAAAATCTCAGACATTACCGGCCAACTATCACCAAAACCCATTAATTATGTTCCGACATATTTTTTTCACATTGTTTGGCTTTTCTAACTCTATCTTACCTGAAATATTACTATCTTTTCTCAGACAAGCTTCTTTTCTTACCTGGATTTCTATAACAGTTTCTGAATAGTTGTTTTCCTACCTGTAGTCTTGAAGTTCCCCACATTCTCATACCCTTTTCCTCAAAAGCCTTATTAATATACTTGACATCTTTTGACTATTATATCTATCCTCATCTCTTACCACTTCCTCCTTAAACAAAGCCACTGTCCCCAATACACATAAAAGCCTACACCGATTACTACTGTACTTCCCAGGCCCCGGTACTATGGGTTTCTTTTGCACCTTGTCTTTTCACTTGCTTTTCCTTTACTTACAACCTTCATCTCATACTTTCACTTCATGAACTCATTTATCCTCCAAGTCTCACAGCAGCCTTTCTCCTGACATGCTTTACATAACAGTACAACCATGACACTATAATTTCATGTTCTTTATCCCTTTAGCACTTAACACTTGAAAATACTGTGCTTCTCCTATCACCCATTAGATTATAAACTTCATGAGCACCAGGGCTACTTCATCCAGTTTGCCACTCCATTCACATTGTTAGATACAATAATTCTTAGATTATTAATGGTAACAGTTTTTTTAAAAAGTGCAAAGGACTCAATGACAGAAAAGGGATTGTCATGAAAACATACCAACTCTCAGCTTATTGTACTGACCATGAGCTCAGTCAAAATTATTCAGTGCCCACAATGTCTGCTTTTGGTGGGAGGAGTTTTAGGATTTAGATTCAAGACTTTTGGTAATTCTCTTTGGTCTCTGAATTTTTTTTTCCATTTCTTAAATGTGTTGAACAATACCTACACTGTAAAAAATACATGAAAGATAAAATGAAGTTTTGTGTGTGTGTGTGTATTTTTCATAGTACCCCAAATCTACTGGATTATTTCTATCCAACACTGTTCTCTACTACTACTAATTTCTTACACATTCATATTTATTTACATTGTAATAAAACACATGATTTTAAAAGATTTGCCTTTCATCTTCAGAAGTCAGAAACCAATTATTTTATTTTATTTTATTTTTAAGGCCATCATAGTATTGTCTCCTACATATTTCTTTTTTTATTATATTTTTTTATTGAAGAACAAATAGCAATGTGACAATTTCAAGACAAATCAACAGGACAGATTGGACAGAAACCAATTATTTTAAAACTTTCATCATCTGGGTGTGGTGATCCAAATGGTGGCTAAGGCAGGAGGATCGGTGTAAGTTCAAAGCCAGGCTGGGCTACATAGTGAGTTCAAGGCCAACTTGGAATATACTGAGAGGCCCTGTGTCAAAAAACAAACAAGTACTTGGAACTCTTGGTAACCAAAGAACAATCTACACAGAAATGCTTAGGACCCTGGGCAGCTAGCTTGGCCAGAGGAATCCTGGTACCTGGCCTATCACCCTACGTGAAGTAAAGTACTTTAAACTAGTGACTGGCCTGGCCAAAGGAACTCCAGGTAAATGCAGTCTAACAAGGAGAAACACTTTGCCCACAAATTCCCAATTTACAGTTTCTTCTCTTATATAACTACAGACTCAGCTCTTATGCTCTAAAGTACAAAACTAAAGGTTATGAAACTTTGTCAATTTCTAATGTTAATATTATTGCTCATTGTACTACTGTACCTAGGATGTCATATCTAGTTTTTTTGTTTTGTTTTTGTACCAGGGATCAAACTCAGGACCTTGTGCTTGTCAGGAAGACACTTACGCTGCTAAGCCATCTCCTTGGCCCCATCATATCTGTTTATGACCATTTGTTTTCTATAGGGTAACAATATTGGGAAGGGGTAATAACATCTGTAAAACTTTACACCTAAAGATGAAAGACAGATAGATACTGTAGTACACTGAGCTCCACAGAGACAGTGCCAGGGCAAGTGAGAGCCGGAAGGGCACTGGGCAACTCTGTACCTCACTAAGAAAAACAAGTAAACATGGGCAAAGGAGATCCTAAGAAGCCAAGAGGCAAGATATCATCCTATGCATTCTTTGTGCAAACTTGTGTAGAGGAGCTCAAGAAGGAGCCAGATGCTTCCATTAACTTCTCAGAGTTTTCTAAGAAGTGCTCAGAGAGGTGGAAGACCATGTCTGCTAAAGAAAAAGGAAAATTTGAAGATACAGCAAAAGTGGAAGGCTCATTATGAAAGAGAAATGAAAACTTATATTCCTCCTAAAGGAGAAACAAAAAAAAAAAACAAAACAAAGTTTCAAACAAAAAAAAGAAGTTCAAGGATCCCAGTGTGCTCAAAAAGCCTCCTTCAGCCTTTTTGTTCTGTTCTGAATATTGCCCACAAATCAAAGGAGAATATCCTGACCCCTCCATTGGTGATGTTGCAAAGAAACTTGGAGAAATGTGGACTAATACTGCAGCAGATGACAAGCAGCCATCCGAGAAAAAGGCTGCTAAGCTGAATGGGAAGCATGAAAAGGACATCGCTGCCTACCGGGCTAAAGGAAAATCTGATGCAGCAAAAACGGGAGTCATCAAGGCTGAAAAAAGCAAGCAAAAGAAGGAAGAGTAGGAGGATGAGGAAGATGAGGATGAAGAGGAGGAGGAGGATAAAGAGGATTAGAAGGATGAAGGGGATGATGATGAATAAGTTGGTTCCAGAGCAATTTTTTTCTTGTCTATAAAGCATTTAACCCCCCCTGTATACAATTCCTTTCAAAGAAAAAAAAAAAAAAAAAACTGTAATGTAAGGCTGTGTAAGATTTGTTTTTAAACTGTACAGTGTCTTTTTTTGTATAGTTAACACACTATTGAATGTTTTTTTAGATAGCCCTGTCCTGGTGGTATTTTCAATAGCTACGAACCTTGCCTGATACACTATGGGGGTTGTAAATTGGCACAGAAATTTAGAGTAGGTTCTTGTTGGCGCACAGCACAAATTAGTTATATATTGGGACAGTAGTTTTTCATCTTCAATTGTTTGTGATGCAACTTATATGAAAAATTGTTGTTCTGTTAACTGAATACTGCTCTGTAATTGCAAAACCAAAGTTGTAACTGTTTTATTGACATTCTGAATGCTTCTAAGTAAATACAATTTGTTTTATTTAAAAAAAAAAAGATGGAGGACAGTGTCAAATGGAAACCAACATTCTACTCTTAATTAATTGGGAAGGCAGGATCTTGGGACAGACACAAACCAAGAATCTCTGTGTCTTGGTTACTCTATTCTTGTTGCTGGGACAAATATCTGCCACCCAAAATGAAGGAAGGAAAGGTTATTTAGCTCACAGTTACCGGATGTTTCAGTCCATACTTGGACGGCTTCAGGGCAGAATGGCACATAGCAAAGAGCAACCTTTCAGGGCAGCAAAGAGAAGAGAGCTAAAGGGAGTGGCAGCACCTCAGACAGCTATCAGACCCCTCTCCCCATCCTTATGTTGTAATGCAAATTACCTGCCCCAGGGCAGGTACAGCATAAACACCCACAATAATCAACCACAAACCCTAGAAGCTGCTCCATTACCGCACAAGGCTTTACAGGAACAACCAGACACCAACCATAACACTCCAATACACAAAAGATATCCCTTGAGAATAGATGCTTCATAGAGATATAGCTGTCTACTACCAAAATTTCAAAACCATTACCACAGAAATCAAAACAAAGAGTTTTTTTCTGAAATAGAAAATGACAAGATGAAGGAGTGAAATGCAATCTCAGGCCTCCAGCCCACCCAGAACAAGTTCAAGAGACATCAACATAGAAGAAACTGGAAGTCACACATCTGAAATAAAAAATAAAAATAAAATTCCAGATGGGTATAAGGGAAATCAGGTTAGAAGTAATCTTTCAGGTAAAAAAAAAAAAAAGAAAAGAAATGATAACCATGATGAAAGAATTGTTGGGCATAGAAAGAAGACACTGATTTAAAAAAAAAAGTTGGAGGAACATTAAAAATGATGGAACCTTCAATGAACAATATAGGAAAAATAATAAATTCAAAGAGATATCCAGGAAATCAAAAATTCTAATAAAAGCTAACAATTTTTTTTTTCCATGTCAGACCAGTAATATGCCCATGTCGTAACAAGGCTTGCGGGTGGCACATCTCAGGCATGAGGCACGAACACCCAATCATCATGCTCATGAACCGAAGGATCACAAAATTTTGAATGAAACTGAGGATAGACTTTCAGGTCTTGAAGACATCACTGCAGCTATTGATACTAAATGGAAATATCTCTTAAAAGTAATTAAGGAACTTGGAAATAATAATTCTTTTTTTTTTGTACTACAGGGGATTAAAGTCAGGACCTTGTGCTTGCCAAGAAAACATTTATTTTACCAAGCTATCTCCCCGACTCCCAGGAAATAATAATTCTGCAGCTACAAGATAATGCAAACATGAAAAACTTAAGACTGAGAAGTATCAATGTAAAAGGAGTCAACACAAATGATATATAATGACTATTTGCTGAAGTAATAGCAGACAAATTCTCAAGAATGGGGAAAGAAACTGACATAGTTAAATGAGGCACATAAAAGTCTGATTAGTATCAACCAAAATAAATTCACATCCATACATGTAATAATCCAGATCCCAGAAATTCAGCACAAAAACAACACATTGAGAGGCATTATAGAAAAGAAACAGATCATATAGAAAAGAAAACCCATCAGAATTACAGCAGACTTCTCAAAACAAAGCATCAAGTCAAAAGAGCTTGGAGTGAAGTATTTCAAGTCCTGAAAACAAACAACTTCAAACCTGATTGGTGTATCCTGAAAAACTATCTTTAAAAATTAATAGAGGGCCGGGCGTGGTGGCGCATGCCTGTAATCCCAGCACTAGGGAGGCTGAGGCAGGAGGATTGTTGTGAGTTCGAGACCAGCCTGAGCTACAAAGTGAGCTTAAGGCCAGCCTGAACTGCACAGTGAGACCCTGTCTCAAAAAAGACCAAAAAAAAAAAAAAAAAAAAAAAAAAAAATAATAGAGAAGGGCTGCCCAATTAGTTCAGCAGATTAAAGCACCTGTTTAGGCAGACACAGGGGCTAGGGGTTCCATCCCCTGGCCTGCCCTATTAGCCCCGTCCCTCGGGCATGCTGAGACAGCAACTGAGACTGGGCGTGGTGGTGTGTGCCTCTAATCCCAGCTCTTGGGAGGCTGTAAACAGGAGGATCACTGTGAGTCTGATCTACACAGTAAGACCCTGTACACCCTGTACTCGTTGTCCTGAATAAAAATAAAATAATTAATAGAGAAGTAAAATACTTCTATAACAAAGAACAACTAAGCAAATTCATAGCCACAAAACCAACCCTACAAAGAATACTGAAAAATATTCTAGAAAGAGATAAAAATGACCAGAATGCACCACCAGGCAGGACAAGCAATTGAATACAGGAAAAAGTAGGGAACCAACACCAATAAAATAACATGACAAAGATAAGCCAAGATTAATCAATTATAACCACCAATGTAAACACACTTAACTCACCAACTAAAAGAAATAGACTAAAAAATAGAAAGAATGAAAGAGACTGGCAGAGTTGACCAAAAAGAAAAATCCAACAATGTGCTGCATACAAGAAACATATTTAACTCAAAAGGAAATTCATAGGCTGAAAGACAAATGATTGAAAACAGATTCCATGTGCCAGAAACTCAGAAAAAGCAGGGGTAGCTATTTTGTTCACAGAAAATGTAAACTTCAAACAAAGAATGATAAAACTAAAGAAGGTCATTACATACTTGCTATGGGAAAACTTCAAGAGGAAGAGATAATTGCCATAAATATATATGCACCAAATATGGGAGCACCCAACACAATCTTATTGGGGGACCTTAACACACCATTGCCTCAAAGAGGTAGATCAACTAGACAAAAAATTAGCAAAGGTGTAGCAGAACTGAACCAAATATTTGAACAAATGGACTAGGAAAATTTTACAGAGTGTTCTACCAAACATCTGAATACACATTCTTTTCAACTGCACATATGATATTCAACATAATAAGAACTTATCAACAAAGAAAAGCCCAGTCCCTGTGGATTCACAGCTGAATGGCTCAAAATATAAAATATCATATCAACATAGCCAAAACCAAAAACACATGATCAACTCAATAGATACAGAAAAGCTTTTGACAAATCCCAACACTCATTCATAGTTTAAAAAAAAAAAACTATTAAAATTGGAATAGATGACCTTTAGCTCATTCTGATAAGTCAACTATAACAAATCCATAATGAATATCATTCTAAATGAACAAAATCAGAAAGCTTTCACTCTAAAATCAGTTACAAGACAAGGATGTCAACTATCACTACTACCATTCAATATAGTTCTAGAAACATTAGCCAGAGTAGTTAGACCAGAGAGAAAAATTTAAAAAATAAATAAATAAGAATTAGAAAGAAAGAAGTTAAATCACAGGTACTCATCACAAATGACATGATACTCTATTGGGAATACCTAAGAACTCCACCACTAGACTCCTGGAATTAATAAATTCAGTAGCATAGCAGGATACAAAGTCAACACTCAAAAAGTCAGTAACATTCCTCTACAAAAACAACAAACTGACTGAGAGAGAAATTAGAGAAAATCATCCTTCACAATAGCATCCAAAAAAAGTTAGGAATTAACCTAACAAAGAAAATAAAAGATGTATATAATGAAAATTACAATATTCTGATGAAATAGATTGAGAAAGATTTCTGAAAATGGAAAGATATTCCTTGCTCTTCAATAATAAGAAACAACATTGTGATAATGGCTATATAAAGAAATTGCAGAATGGCAAAGAAAATGAGTATTTTCAAGTTTTGAATGTGGAGCTAACAGTAACAGCAAAAAAAAAAAAAAAAAAAAATATTTTTTTTTTTTTTTTTTTTTTTTTTTTTTTTCTGAAGCAGGATTTAACCTCAACCAGTAAAATTTGGAAACCAAAGCTGAGAATGCTTTTGGAAAGCCGTGATCGACTGGAGCATGCTTAATCAATGAATAATTGCATTCCTTGTCTGGCCTAGCCCACAGAGTCAAAAGGACCTATGCTCCACGGGGCATGCACACAGAGCCCGCGCGGTCCGGATTGCCACCTCCCCAAAACATCAGCTGTTCTGAAAGGATCAACTGTATCTACAAGCCTTTTGCATGGCCTGAAGCCTGCAATTCGGGTTAGGAGCCCACTGTGTGTGCCAGGGACTGCAGGAGGTACTTCATAGATCTCACCTTTCCATTGCCTTTGAAGCACATTTTGTGCTCTGGTGAGGGAACTAAAGCTAAGCCCATCGTCAGGCGCTCTAGAGCAAGGACTCACTCCACCTTGCCGGAGGCCGCACCTGGCACCGGACCCACAGAGAGGTACTGTGAATGCCCGGTAGGTAGGCTGTGATGTGCTACTCTCTCAGGCTCCAGGCCCACAGGAAGAGTGGGGAGGAAACTGCAAAGGTCACAGACGCAGTAGCGGGTGGGGCAGAGCCTCGGGGCCTGATTTTTTCCAACTCTTGGCGTCCATAATGCTGCCAAAGCCTGTGCTTCGTTTATCAGACTCTACACCATACCAGCCTTTGAGTGGAAAGGGCCAGCACGAGGCCCTTCCGGACCATTTCTTCTGGCCGGCAGCGTCAGGCAGTTGGTGGGGAAAGTGCAGCCCCACCCTCCGCCAGCTGCAAGGCGTGGCCGCGCAAACTGTTCCCAGGCACTCCCGTCCTCTGCCTTCACCCCTTGCGCCACCGCCCTTGCTCCAGCACTGCCCGGCAGAAGGCCAGCTGTGAGGGGGTGGGGCTTCTCCCGCCACGCCCCTTACCCCGCCCCCGCATTGCGCAGGACCCTGGCCTCTGAAGCTCCGCCCACATAGTCCCCCTCACCCTGTGCGAAGTTTGCAGGCGTGGTAGGGGTTTGTCGAGAGGTGGGATGTGGTGGAGGCTGCTGAAGCCCGAAAGTTTCAGTAGGAACGTCAGGTGCAGAAGCTGGCAACGCGAGGTGGGGGCGTTTCCCGGGAAAAGAAAGGAAGTGGGTGTCACCGCCACTAACACTGCCCTTTTGGCATTGTGAAGCAGCAGCTTCAGATTTCCCCACTTACCGCTGAACGCAAGCCATTCGACAGCCTGCTACGCCAAGAAATATTGGGAATATCACCAGTTCCTTGGACATCAGCTCAAAGCTACTCGTGCACATGCTGGAATAATCATGTTCACCCTTTGATGCAGTGCGCAGGATGTCCAAGTTTCCAGTCTGCATAACATGCTCCTCTCATCGGAAGCCACCCTGCTGGCCAGGGGCCTGCTTTTAAAACTTTGACATATAGGCTTCTTCCATTAACGTAACTAATTACATGTACTCGCACGCAGCTTTCTGGCAGATGGCAGTTTATCAAGATACGGTAAACTATCTAGACTGCGTGGCTAAATTCTGAAATTTGAAATTATTTAGCTTAGATAGATCATGTACACTTGTAAACCATTCTTCTCAAGCCACATGTCCCTTGAGAAAAGGGAGTTGCTGTTGTCTTTCAACATTCCTTTGAGGCGGGCAAGATGGCATGTGGGGGGGGGCACTCCTGGGACAAGACGTCAGCAAACGTCTCCCACATTGATCATAGTTTAAATTTTGGTTGATTATATGTTTCTGTGGACAGATTGATGCCTGGGTGCAGATACCAAGGGAAGTAGCTCCAGAGCTATATAAGAATATATATACTCTGTGTTGCTTGTGTTTTTTCTCCATCTACTCCTCCAGTGAGTATTGGAGATTATTGTCAGAGGTACTAAAGAGTATGTGAGAAAGACTGAGGAACAGGGAGAATTGAACACACACACACACACACACACACACACACACACCCCTTCACTAATTCGGTTCTTTTTTTTACCACTCTCTTCCCCAAAGGGTTTGGAACACACTTGCTTTGATTTATATTTCTGTTCACAATACTGGAAAGACTATCTTTCTTGTACCTGGATTTTTATGGTTAACAGTGGAATTCTGACAAAAGAACCATGCTAGAAATGGGATGGGAGTCAATGTCAGAAAACTAGAGAAAGAAGATTTTGGTTTGGAAAGACATACAATAAGAACTTAGAGAAAGAATGAGGGCAAAAATAGGGTAGATGGCGGATCTATTCAATGATTCCATCTTAAGAGTAATAAAAACTGAATTCTTGAGTATAAAGGATGTGTGTATTGCCTATTATGACCAAGAATCATTACCATGTCCTCATTTGGAGAACTGGAGCTGGGGATTTGGCTCAATGGTAGAATACTTGCCTAGCAAGCTTGGAAGCCCTGGGTTCGGTCCTTCACACCAAAAACAAAAAATAAACCTCCCTATGTCATTTGGAGAATTGTTTTGTTAAACAGGGAGCCTAAGAGTTCTTTGCAACAGGGCAGGAAGGGTATAGGGATGGGCTGGCACCTTGTGCCAGAAAGATAATCTAAGATCAAGAGGATCTCAGGGTATTGTTCCATCACACAGGACTGACTAGCTCAATGCGGGTTCTCATGACTCTGCCTGAATCGGGGTTTGTTGCTGAAGTTTCTGGAGCAGGTGCAACTAATAAGGTTTCAAATGCTACATTAACTCAGATCTACACAACTGATTGTACTGGATAACTTCCTGAATCAAGAGTTCCTTAAGATAGAGCTCTGTGAATCTAGAATAATACTATATTCATTAGACCTAGGAATAAATTACTCTGCAATTACTGCTCACAAGGACTTCCCCCAATTCAGGAGGACCTTGTGTAGTGCTTCTAAAATGAAGTTCTTAAAGATCACTTGCTGAAGGAATTCCACATTTCAAATTTATAAACCACATAGTTGAAAATTACTAAAAACAAAAAAGGGGCCTGGGGATATAGCTCACGAACACAGCACCTGGCTGGCAGGCAGTGGACCCTGAGTTCCATTTCTTAAACTAAAAAATAAAGTTTCAGCTCACAATAGAGAGGTGTCTCAACTTGCAACAGGTTTATATTATTTGATACAGTGTTTAAAGAAGTTGGCTATCTTGTCAAATTCTAGTTTCCATGATTCCAACTCCATTTCAAACTCTAAAGCTTTTTACTCCCTGTTGAGGCTAAAAAAAGCTAAGCAATATTTTGATTTGACACGCTGTGAGACTGAAGAACAAATCAGAATAGGATGAAAATCCTAAAGACAGAATAGGCTTCCAAAGCTGAGGTCATTTAACAATTAATGAGGACAATGTCACATCAGTCCACAGTCCAGAAGAGCACACATGGATAATTCATTCACTATGTTTCTGTTTATATCTTCCTAACACACACACACACACACACACACACACACACACACACACACACACACACACAACTAATGGACTAACTAGTTCTGCCTTGATTTAAGACACATTTTTGGAACTGGACAAGATCCTGGAGTTTATGGCTCATTCTCACCTGTCATTTGCGCAGACACATTAAACATTATTAGGTGACTTGGCCAACACCACACAGATAGTTATTGGCAGAACCTGAATTAGAATTACTCTCTTACTCTTCATAGCCAATTATTTTGTCTCCAAAATGACCATTATGCTTTTCCTTTGATCACTTGTCTGCATGACATCCCATTCATGAAGAGCCAAAATTTCTTCCCCC
>PVKA01005213.1:38489-92518 GCA_004027165.1 Ctenomys sociabilis | reverse complement strand
TCGAGTTCAAGCACCTAAGTTAGTTGAATGTCAATGGAGTGCCCACTTTTGACAGGTGTAGACAGAGGAAGGGTTGTAGAAAGAAAAAATCATGATGTGTGTGTATAGACAGTACAGTTGGGATAGATAACGCTGTGCTTCTACATAATTCTATGAGAGGCAAGATCTGCACTAATGGTGGTTGGACAGGATATTATGTCAGCTTTTAGTACTATGCTCATCCACTAGGTAAATAATTATTGAATTTTTGATATAATTCAGGTATAAAAAAAAGATAAGTAAGCAACTACACTCTTAACTCATTGATAAGAGATATCTGCTAAAATAATATCTGCAAATATAATATCATATATGCACCTTGTACAATACCAAAACATTATGAAAACAGTTTGCAATGTAATAATTCATCGAATCTGTATGGTTAAGGTGTCTTGAAACTGTCTGATTGACATTTGTATTTTAATAAAATAAAAATAAATGAAAAAATAAAAAAATACATAAAATTAAAAAAAAAAATCTTATATCTCACTGTGGAAAGAAATGGCAATGATTGTGAGACCTTAATCAGAAACAATGAAAATAGCTGAAGAGACTACAGTGGTGAACTGAATTTTCAACCTTGAAGGTAAAGAGGGCTCTCAAGGTATATAAATGACATTGGTTACATAAAAGGTTACTTGTTAGACTCTGGGCCCCTTAGCTCATTCTCCACACTCCTATCAGCATGATGTTGCAATGGGCAGGGGGATTATGCTCACTGTTTCTTGTTCGTTACTAACACTCTAGGCTCGCTTTCCTATTTGATTTTCTGGCCTTTCTGCTTCCACTCCTCATTTTAGTAATAATAAGCTCACCCTTGATTATGAAGTTGTGGTTACAATAGGAAACAGCATAAATGCAAGTCTTCATGCATTGAGCATGGCCTGCAGAGCTCAGAGCTATGCTTCTCCCCATAATAACAGGGAGCAATTGAAGCATTCAAATCCAATGCATTTCACATTCCACATCCATCCACTTTGCTCCACTTGACTCACAATAGACTTCTTACATCGTCCTCCAATATTCAATCAGCCCTTTTGCTATTGTAGTTCAGATTCACATTGTTTCTCTTATCTAAAGTAGGAGCCCCTTAACTTGTCTTTAACTGAGCATTGCTTTTCTGAACAACAACAAAAAATTAATTAGAAAATTAATTGAATCACTTATCTGCTCTATTAGAAAATTTTTTGTAGATATAGGGATGCAGCACCACATTTAAGACCTTTACAATGGGCCCTGGTCTTCCTTTGCAGCCTCACCCCTGCATCTTCCCAACTGGCTCTCTTATTCTCTTTCCTCCATCTTTCCTGCAGCTGCAGCTTCATGATTCCCACAGACTCTTGCCCTTTTACAGACTATATTGTCTGGATGCTCCATCTTCCCTCTTCTTTATCAAGTAACAGACTAACTTTTACAGGCCCAGCTAAACTAGCTCTCCCTTGTGAGGTTACAAACTCCCATCATACGCTGTCCTCCCCTGCATTGTCACTCACCTGTGAAACTGTTCTAGTATTTAAACCCTTATATTTGTGGGATTTGTCTTTGCTCAGCCCTAATCCATTGTGTTGCTTATTGGTGTGCTACAGTCTTGAGACTACATCTCTGTTGAGTCAGGATTGGGAAGGGCAAAGAGGAGAGAAAGGGACAGGTGAGAGGCGATAGCTATCACACCATCACACCGGCTTCCTGTCCTAGTGACTTCTTCTGGGACTGTTAGAATACACCCCTAAAATGCAGCCTGTTTTGTTTTCTTGATAAATGCTTCTTTCATGTCTGTTTCTTCTCCTTGGTGAATGGAATGAGACAATGGGGAAGCCTTAGGGAGTCCTTTTCAGCTTTCCATAAAACAGCAAGCTCCTTGTTCCTTGTTATTGACACCACTTAAAATCCTCTTTACTCTTCAAGTGAGTTGCCTCTAAAGTAGGAGGTGCTCATTGCCTCAGGTCGTATAAAAGAGGAGAATGAAAGGAAAGGCAAAGAGAGATGAAGGACAATTGTAAGCTTTTACTCCACTCCTCACAAGACTGTCTTCATATTCGCATGTTCTGGGCAAGAGAATATGGGAAGATTTTCATCTCTTATCAGAAGAAGGTATTCATTTCTTCCCTATAATAATGCCATGTGCCTTGGGGACCTATCTGGGGACAGAAGAAAGAAGAACCATATTAATTTCTGTACACTGCTAATTTCATTTACTTAGCTTGTGGAAAAGAGCTAGTGTGGTAGGGTTCAAAAAGTATAATTTTGGAATCAGAAAAACCTTGTATAAATTCTAGTTTAGATGTTTGTGTTAGACAAAGTTAATCACCTTTTTGAGCCTGTGTTTCCTCACCTTTAACAAAGAATAACACTGGGTAACACAGAAAATCCCTGTGACAGAGTGAATGCTTAAGGAGGTACAACAACTTCTTATGTCTCTATTCATGGTGCCTGTTACATCACAGAGCCCAATGACCTGAGCAACTTTCACTGTTTAAAAACATGATTTAGTTAGTTTGAGAAGGGTTTCTTCGAGTGTCTGATTGTGTAAAACTAAATCAGAAAGAGATTGGTGTTACTGAAAAGTAAGGGAACTGAGGTTTGAGTTAAGTGGTATCATGGTCTCCTGTGAGCTTTCCTGTGATTTCCTGGTAAGGTTGTGAAGTGAGGAAGTAGTTCTGGGGTGGAATGGAGGATGAAAGGTGAGCTTATTGCTCATGCAGAATCTGGCTATTTTATCTTTTTTTTTTTTTTTGGCTGAACCAGGGTTTGAACTCAGACCCTTGTGCTTTCCAGGGAAGTGGTTATTCCACTGAGCCATCTCACCAGCACTATTTTACCTTTGGACCTAACTACTTCCACCTCCTAAGTAGGTCCTCTGGTGGAATCTAGATGTGCTTTTTCCCTAGTTGACCTCTATCACCTCTCCCTAACACTTACCAAAGCGAAACTCTGAGAGCAAGCACTTCTACATGGGCATTGTTGAAGAGCAGAGCTTTTCTCAGGCTAGTTTTTCAGTGCAGAATGACATGTTCTGGCTCAATGAATGTCCAAGAACAACTCTCTAACTGGTGTAGTAATCCTGCCATTCATAGATGTGAAGAAAGCTAAAGCAGTGGAGTCACTAGAGGAGAAGGAGGAATACATTCTTCCTTCCATCATTTCCATACATCTCAACACATGTGTTCTTGGTCTCTACTCCAGCAACACTGAATGCTTGGCCTTGAGAAGTGGCCCAAGGTTCTATCTTCTTCACAGGCTCCTTACTAAGTGTCAGGGACCCAATAATTTCTGACTTAAACCTCCCAGGGGAAGCTCTCTGCCATGTGTCATCCTGGCTATACTTAGGAGCAACATGATGTCAGGTCACCCCTGAAGGTCTTGAAGGTTCATATATATGATAACCTACTGGCACAAAGAGAGGGTGGTAAAGTGTAGGATTGTACTTTACATTCCATGTGCTTTAATTTAGATTTTTCTGGATAACTTTAAATGTCTCAGAGAACACTTCTTTCCAGAGACAGCTTGATTATATTTTTGAAAAGGATTCTCCTGTATTAAAGGTATAAAGTCACTAATGGGTAGCCTAGACCACAACTAAGGGAAACATGTAACCATCTTTTTAGTCCTCATCTTTACACACATAATGTTTTTTTGATGCTGTTCCCTCTCAATAAGTCCCCTGAAAAATAAAATAAATATTTTACTTCTGTGAAAATTGCTGAAAAAAATGTTGGGGAAGCAAACTAATAACTATAGAAAAATTATTAACCTCTCTCACAGTTTTTCTCTTTTGGCTTTGGGTCGAGGGCTCCATAAACCTCATTCCTATCATTCTGAGATCTTTCGAAGTGAGATTTGGATGCAGCAGCACAGCACTGCCTCGAAACTAGAGCTTTGGGTGTGGTTAGACAACAAAATGGGAAAAAGAGTTAAATTGTTAAGGTAAATTCATCTCCTCTAGATGGTTTCTGTCCGTTGCTGAGTTCTTATCTTTTCTTTCCACCAACACCTCCTTCCTTGGATCTTGACTTATTTTGGCAGCTCTCTGTACATGAAATGTGGTTGCCATGGCAATGTTATCCAGCGTACTGCCTGCTGTTTCACCTTCTCCCCATCTCTTCATTTCTCTCCAGTGTGTGCTTGTTCTCTCGCTTTTCCCTCTCATACACCCACCTCAACCCTTTTTGTAATTGCAGAATTCAGCATTTCTTCAAGTTCTTTTGCTACCTTTCTTCAATCATACCGAATGTGTTTTTAACTTCTTATGATTAGAGAAACCTGGTAGTGACTGAATAAAAAGTGACCCAAATGCTCAATTCCTCTTGGCTATGCCTAGGATGCTCAAGAATTTGAGGGAATTCAGGCAAGTGTTAATCAAATTAGCTTCTCTCTGCTTTTACAGGGTTTAAATCTTTACTGAGGTTCAGAGAGACTTACTAACAATACCTTCTGGCTTCTACCTGGACTACTTCTTAATGTTTTGACTCTACCTGGATAGTAGAGCCTGAACTGCCCTCAGCTTTTGTTATTCCAATCTTCCATAAGATATTCACTTTATGCATTATTTTCATGAACCCGTAGTTATACCTGGAATTCTAGTGTCTTGTGTTATCAAGAGTTGGGCCAAATAAAAAGAAGATTCTGATATGAATATCAACTGCTCACTTCCTCTTGCTGTGGTGTGCATAGAGAATAGAAAGGTAGGGGTTAAGGAAGGGGTTTTGCAGTTCTCTACACCAGGCTATGTAAAGATTGAGAAAAATATTTTTTATTATTCCGAAGATACTTTTATTTTTCTAAAAAACTGAAAAGATATTAGGAAAAATCTTCCCCTTTGTTTCACTAGTTCCTTTCCTAAAAGTTTATCTCTTTCAATGCAAATGTCTTCTATTTCTTTTAATTTCCAAGCTAATAAACAGTTTTACATTGGAAGGATATATATTTCCAATGCTTTGATTTTATAAACTGTAGAAAAATAAATGGTCTACAATGGCAAAGTCAAAAGATTTCTTTCTTTCTATGGGATAAAATATTTCAGAAGTAGAAATTGTTTTACTTACCTGTGATCATTTATGGTGTTCCCTTCTGGTGTCAGCTCTTTCTAAGGGCTTATGACCATGCATCTAGGGTAGGGATTTGGACAAGGTACTTGAGCCTCACAGAACAATTTCATGAGGAAGGCACTGAAAGGGAGGGGCTTTTTAAAGGGCCTGGCCAAAAGTGAAGCCAGTGCTGCTTTTGATCTCATTTTTAGAAAAGACAGATTATGAATATGTATTTTTAATATGTTATTTTATAAATCAATAATTGGAGACATCATTTTTTCTACAGGGAATCGATATTCAGTGTGTGTGTGAGAGAGAGAGAGGAAGAGAGTGAGAGAGAGAAGAAAGAATGGGTGAACAGCACAGGATGATTTCTAGAGTAGTTTTCTAGATGCTCACAACAAATTACTAGGCATTTACTGAATCTTTACCAAAGAAAAAATTCGTTTGGATTCTGCAAGGAATGGCAGGACAAGATTTTACTGTTAAAGAGTATATGGTCTATAATGGAAGACAAGACAGAGATTTGTGAAAAGTCAAGTAATAAAAAGGAGTAGAAGGACCAGCCAGAAAGCTCAACAGTTTTATTAAAGCACCTGCTTAGTGAGACATACGAAGTAGGGTTCTATCTTGGGAATGCCATGCTGGCCCTGCACTGAGAGGGCAATTGAGACTGGGTGTATTGGCATGCGCACAGAATCATAGACTATGGGAGGTTAAAAACAGGAGGATTACTACAAGTCCAATCTTTGTAGTGAGACCCTGTAGATTTTGTATTAAATACATTTAAAAAAACGAGTAAAACAGGTCAGGTTAACAACAAACAAAATGCTGACATGTGGATCACAGTTACAGAGGACACAGAGAAAGAAGGGTCTGAGCCATTAAGAGAACAGCAAAAAAGGGTAGGATTTGATTGGAGCCCATGAGCATAAGCAAAATCTGGAACACACTTCATGGAAAGAAAATGAAAGAGGCAGAAAAATGTAAGTGATATTTAGGGACCAAGGGAGAAGCCGCTTGACTTTAGCCAAGGTTTACATAGAGAAGAGTAGAGAACTCCAAATGCATAAATGGGGTCAGGATGCGTTGGGCCTTGCCTGAGGGCTGACTTCTGCTGTAGCTAATGGGGAGCCGTTAGACTTTGGAACAGCACTTGGCGTAACACTAAGTCTCACTGTAAGGTTAAAATGGGAATGTGTTGGCACATGACTCAGGGCAGAGGCCTACAAAGAAGCGAGTGCAGATCTCTGGGTAAGACATGATAAAGCCTGGCAGGATGGAAGTAGGAAGGCACAAAAGCAAAAGTTATTTTGCAAAGAAAGGAAGCATTTGTGGAACTTATCTGGAATAGGGAACAAAGAAAAGGATGATATCAGCATTACCTGCAAATTCTAGGACTAGAAGAATAAGGCTAGTTAGTACTTATGAATGCCAGCCACCTTTCTAAGGGCTTACTAAGCATTGGAACACTGACAACAAGAGATTTGAAAGTTAGCTGCTTTGAGGGAAAGATAATGTGGCTCCATTTTCACCATTCTAAGTTTGTAATATGGGAAATACAAGTGGAAATGTCTGGCAATGAAGTGGAGATGGGATCAGGACTACAGGGGTAGAAGTGGGTTTCAGTCACATAGAAGGGTGGGCTCCATGAGAACAGCTGACACCTATATGCCAACATACACTGGATTTCCTAAATATAGACAAGTAAATAAATAACAAGCAAAATACATAGAAGCAAACAGTGGACAGGTTAAAGAAGCATTTACAGATGAAGAAGAAGAAACAAAATAATGCTTCACGATAGGACATAGGACAAAAGCATTTCCAAGGGAAAGAGGGCATTGAATAGAACAAATCTATGGGGAGATTAAGCAGGATTAAGTGCTAAGAACCATCTATGAATCTGACTGTCCAGATCAGAAATGTACTTCTGCCTCCCTTATTGAAAGTAATTGAGAGTTGATTATAGCTCTCAAAATACCTTAATACTGTATTTTCAAGTCCAAAAAGAACTTGGACATCTTGTACCAAACCAAGATAAACTTTTTCCAATCTTAACTGAACCAGACAAATATTCTAGTTCTTATTGTGTGTCTCTAACAAGGACTGCAAGAATATTGTCCTGGACTTCATAACTGACTTCCTCCTAGAGCGTGATCTGAGAATTAATTCCCTTATAAGTCCCATCAGGGTTACTGCTTTATAGTTTTTTCTTCTGTTTTTATTATAAGGCAAATTAATTCCATTTCTTCACTTTTGGGGGGTTAGTACTTGTGAAATATGGCAGACTGACAGCCTCTAGAGAAAGGAGTCTTCTTATTATTCTATGAACATAACTCCTGGCCAACATTGTGCCTCCAATCTTTCTTAAGACTCTAAGGAACCTGTGTGTTTTGTTTTCTTCCCTGTAGATTTTCTTCATGATACTACATGAGGGACAATTCAAAGCAACTGGTGGACTTTGTTTGATAGTTAATAGTGTTTCCTAGGCTCTCCTAGGCTTTAGGGCCATTCGGGAGGTCTACATTTGGATTTTACTAATATGTTAGAAGTTTGTGTATTACTTTTTCTTCTGACTATTGCTTTTCTCATCAATACTACCTTTAGTATGACACTGTGAAAAGGGGCATGAGCTTCAGAATCACTGCAGAATCACTGGGCTTGGGTTCCAACACCAACAGCCATGGGGTTTCATTATAGCATAGCTCTTATATAACATATAACACGTACTATTATTTTATAGCATTTCTGTGAGAACTTCAAATAATGTAAAGCATGCAGAAGTGATCCTAGGGTGTGTTCAATAAATAGTAATATTCATTGAGTAGGCAGATTTTTTAAATTAGGCAGCCAGAACAGAAATTTATAACATATGTTAGAAAATGATAAGATTCATTTACCTTTGGAAGATAACTCTAAACTCTGTGTAAAGGAACAATGATGTCATTTGAGGTATGTTATACATATACCAAACTATAGTTGACTATATGACTGATCTGACTGGTTCTGGGAATGCAGTTTCTAACAGCTGCCAGTTTATTCTTTTTCTCCGTGTGATAATGATGAAAGGATGATAGAAGCTGTAACAGAATTTTAAATCCACAAGAATGGGGTCTTCCCCGCCAGAAGAAAGAAGAACCTGCCTTGGTTTTGGTCCTATGAAGTTTGACTTGGCAATTGAAGGACTCATGTAGAATAGTCCAATCAATCAGAAATGTTGACCTAAAGGCCAGGAAAGAGGTGGGATTGTGATGCAGACCTCTGAAGCCTCGGTGTGGGGGCGATTGTTAGTGCCAGGGCAGCTGCAAATCAGCTCAATGTGAGAGCACAAGGGTGAGCACAAGGGCTCAAAACTGCATTGTGAGTTGCCCTCAGATTAGGGAGTGACAGGGAAAACAAACAAAAGAAGAGAGAGCTGGCCTGAGACTTAGAGGGGAGCCAAGATATCCTCTTGTAATCAACAAATATGCAAATAAAAGAGGAGCTGCTAAAAATTTGGGAGTGTCAACTGGTTGATGGTGTATAATGCCAAGGAGGAGGATGATAAAGCAAAGAATGCTAATTTTGTTTGTGTTGACCTTGCTTTGATTACTGATGACCTTTGTGAAGAACTCTGGTAGAACAATAGAAGCAAAGGCCAATATTACAAGGGCTAAAGACTGATATTCTAAAGATAAGGCTAACGACTGATGTACTAAGGAAATAGGGATATCTAGTATCAGTTTTTGAAAAATATTGTAATAAGAGGTAGAAAAAAGAATTACTTTTCAGAGGAGTTGGGGAATCTTTTTGCCAGCTGACCTGGTCAACGAAGAGTTAATGGTATAAACGCACAGTAATTTCAGAAGCATTAAAGAGCATGTTTCCATGGAAACATCAACCTACAGAGAGAGAGAGAAAAAGCTAGGATCCCCTGACAAAGAAAGAACAGCAGTTCTAGCCCCCACACCATACAGCAGGGAGAAATGATTACATGTTTCCTTCTGCTTCCCTATGAAGATGTGTGTGTGGGGGGGTCCCTGCTGCTGTTATCTTGAGTGTGAAGCAAGAGGGACATGGGCTTTGGTTCACATAAACTCTTGTCCTTATTTTGCTTGAAACTCTGACTCTGCCAGTGTTAACCCATCTGAGAGTATTGGAAAAGATCAATGGATATCTTTATGTAAGCAAATAAATGAATTTGATCTTCCCCTTACTTTAAATTCTGACTTAGAAACAGTTCCATAATGCAGTGTGTCAGAACAATACTTTTGGAAATATAAGATGTGGGTTGGACTGATAACAATTGACCAGTACCTTCTGATTAGTTTTCATGTTAGTGCATTTTCCTGGATTATATATACACATAGTCTTAGTGTTTTCAGATTTTGATATTCCACTTACTACCAACTAGCATAAAGTTATTGAATTCTTTCAACAAATGAACCCTACTTTTAGGGATAGTCTTTCTCTCTAGACTAGTTCCACTTTACCAAACTTTTCTGCTAACTGACACCATTTCCACTTTTATCTTACATTCCACTTTGCATCTCTTTACTTGATCTTTTTATCCTTGGATCCTAGACTTGAGCAACCATTTACATGTGAAAGAGTTTTACCCACATGGTAGAGAAGGTTCATCAATAGTTGTTTTGCAGTGGTAAGGATAGGATCCAGGGCCTCTCCTTTATGTTGTATGCTCTACCACTGAGATGCTCTTCAAGCTCCTGTGATTAGGCTTTTTAAAGTCAGAAATGTATTACTGAATGCATCAATAGCATCTACAACCCTTTCTGTCTTATATCTTTAGTATGATGTAATTATGGGTCACTATTTCCCCTAAAGATAAAACTTTCACTGTGGCATGTGGAGTTCTCTATCTGTTGGAAACCTTCTCATTGCCTTAGAATTAATCCCTTTTTTCCTCTTATGCAACTTAATTTCTTCTAGAAATCTTTATCTGAAGAAGTCTGCCAAACTTTACTAGAAAGCTAAATTATAACCCCCTTTTCTCATAAGTGATAGGATTTCATAATCTCTATTCCAGTCTCTTAACTGGAGCCCTAACAATTTCATCATAAATCCATTCATCTACTCCTCCCCAATATCTGTGGAGTTGTTGAAGGAATTGTAAACTTAAGCATACGGTGGCTACAGAGAAGGTAGCAATTGTGATATTTCCAACATGTTGACCTGAAGTGTAGACAACAGTAAGACGAGGCTCTTGAAGAGGGAAGGACAAATCAAAGCAGGTGAAAAGGAAAAGCTTCCTGCACATTGTTTGTTTTCTTCATTATCTGGCCAGGTCTCTTCAGATCCATGGCCAAACATTCACAGATCCAGAGTCTCTTTCAGTATGTCTCCAAGTTAACAGGAAGAAAAAGGTTTCTCTCAAAGTGGAACGTCCTAGAGAAATGTTTGACAGTTTTTATTTGGTTAGTTTGGGCATAGCTCCTGAGCCAGCGTGACAGAAGGGCAAGCCTTTGCCTTAAAGTCAGTAGTAGGCTTGAAGAATAAAGAGCGATGTACTAAGCAATCAGCTGGTTTTTTTTTTTTACCTGTCTGAGCACTTTCTCTTGGAAGATTTTACTGCTTAATTTTGACAATATACACTGGACTAAATTCCAATGCATGGAAGAGGAAGGGGATTTCCTTTGATATCTTAAAATTTTAAAGAGAAAAACACAATAAAAATGATATAGAATTTCAAAACAAGATGATAGGAAATTAACAATGTTAATTATATTATGTGCCATTATCTTCAAAGTAATTGCTCAGATTACCAGATATAAGCATGTAAAATTGATGAAACAATATACACACTTACTGTTCTTTTAAATGAACTGATAGAAATTAGCAGCACAATTATATGTATTCCCTTCATTCTTTTCTCCTTTCCATCCCAGTTGTTCTTTCCTTTTGAGGTTTTCCCTTTAACAATATCTGCTTTACCTTTTAGATCTTTCTTATTCTTTCTCTTCACTACAGAGACAGTCCACTGTTTACACATGACAGTCTGATTATTTTCATTTACAAATATACTCTTTAGTTGTATCCATTTGCCTTTAAAAGTCCTTTCTTTATAGCTAGATAGTACTCCATTGTATGAAAATACCACTTGTGTTTTATCTACAAGTACTACATACTTGATCAGTAGGAGTGAAGAGATGGCATAGCATTTCACTAAGGAGGTATTGTCTCTTCACACAAGTACAACTGTGCCTTCTGTGAAAGGATTTTACAGAGAACTGCATAGTGTTCAAAGCAGGGCTCTAGGAGATCAGATTAGGAGCATCTTGAGAATTATTTATTCTAGTCTAAAATTGCAGAAATATGAGCTCGTCTGTTGCCTCCCTCAGAAAGTGAACTTTATATTGAAGTAGCATGATTAAATGATTCCCCAAGGCAAAACAGACAAATAAACAAACAAACTCCCAGCGTTCACTAATCATAGTAGGGAAAATCACGTACTTCTAAGCCTTGCTCATTTGGGATACAGTAGGAATGAGAGGAAGTGTGCTGTTGACAGTATTATGAAAAGGCAGAAACCTGGGAACTGGTAAGACTCAAGGCTCTGAACTTAATGAGCCAAAGCGTGGCAGGTAGTCCTGGCCTCAGGGTGCTCATCTCTAAGTGTGAAAGGTTACAGTATATGCAACAGTCCCTGCATGTACTAATGTTCTTTGACACCCAGACATCATTTTTAAAGGCCAGAATAACTGCAATAATAGCAACTAATACACAATTTTCATTCTGTATACAGAAGTTCTAATTCCCATAGGCTCTATTCCTAGTTACATTGTGTGTGTGTGTGTGTGTGTGTGTGTGTGTGTGTGTGTGTGTGTAAGAAACTGAGGAAAAAAGACTTGTAAAATAACTTGCAAGATCACAAAACTAAGGAAGCCAGAATCTGAGCAGGGGTCACATGATGACAGAGTCCTGGCTCTTAAAAGTCTTGCCTCATCATCTCCCACTGTATGAGGATATGTGTGCCATAGAGTCTATATTTGTTTTTCTTCTTTGCTTTATTCCTCCTTTTGGTTTACTTTTTAGCCATTTTTCACTATTAAGAACTTGGGGGCATTGTGTAGCCTTTCTCACTCATTTGACTATAGATATCTTACCAAAGAGAATAGCTCCTGGGCTTGCTCCCATGTTGGAGCCCTAGGTAGTTCAGAGAAGAACTGTTCCCCACCATGGCTTGCCACATTGGCTGAAGTTGGTGAAAAGTCACAGAAATGTAGATAAGAGGTCACCACTGCTGGTGACAGAGCTACTCAGTGTTCTTGCTGATTTAATGACGGGTCAGAAATCACATCTTCATAGAGGACAGCTAATGTTCTCTACCTTCTTACATCCAAGCAGAGATTGCTGAGTGATTCTCCACAATCTTCCTCTATTTTCTTTCATTTCAAATGAAACTAATTCATAGTACTTCGTTGTGAAACAAAATCCAGGTTATAGCATTCAGAAAGATTGTACTGTTAGGTCTAGGCCTCTGAGAGACATTTTCTTTGCACTAAGCACCAAACTGACAGATTATCACTTACCCAGAAAATAAATGCAAGTCAGCCTGAACCACTAAGCAGCTAAAGCACATTCCTCACCACAAGTAGGAGGGAGGACATGTATTAAGCTTTTATCAGTCAGTTTTTAAAATACTTTAATATCTCATTAACTCAATACCAGTAATTTAGAATTTAAATTGCTTAGATATAGACTAGCCCAGACTTGAACTTTCTATGATTTGTGAAGAAGAGTTTGCAAAATAAATTAATGACATAAATATTATTTCAGACAAAGTGTCTAATTCATTGGAAGAAAAACTATTTTTAACCTGTCTCAAGTTATTATAAATTAAGATTATGGTCTAACCTTTACATTAGTTTTTCCTGGAATTCCTTTGCACATATCATTTTGTCCAAATAAAGAAAAGGACAGTTTTAGAAACTGATATTTCTAATTATTTTGTCCAATGCATGGTTTAATATGATAGCATATTGCAAAATTATATTTTAAATTTCTTCAAGTCTCTTTTCCTTAAATAGAGTCCATTGTTGACAAGATTAAACAATTCATGCACCATGAAAACCTTGCTATCCACCTTAGGATGTGGTCGAGTCAGGGTGTGAGCAGAGGTCACAAATCACCGTGCCCTTGCTCTTAAACACCTTACTACATTGTCCGTGGTCTCCAGTGGGTGTAGTTTGAACAGTGTTTCTTTTTCCTTACTTATTTTTTTTTTTTCTATTTCTCCTTGTTTCCTTTCCACCAGGACCTTGGGTCTAGATATCTTTATTCATCTGAACATAGAATATCTCACTAAAACAGATGATCTCCTGAGTTTGAACCCAGAAGAGTTCATCAGTAAGCTCAGAAGACAATCACTCGCTAGTCAATAATTAAAACTGTAGTGCTGCATAAATATATGGAGAGCAGAAGCGTATCATGCTGCCAGGGCTCTTGATTTGTAGACAATATTGTGACAGAGCTCCACCAGGTGCCTCTCACCTACAGCATGCTGCTAGATCTCTGGCTTTGTTGTCAATGTGGTGTCGCAGATGAGCTTTGCTGGCCAGGGCAAAGTCAAAGAGGCACTGAGCCTGTTAACCTTGCCTTAACCCCTTTAAACCCACTAGAGTGTGACTTCAGCTATATAAAGTAAATGTGCTGGCTCTGAGCCCATCAGGATTCTGAGGCTCTTTCTCAATAAGGAGGCAAACAGGAAATGAGATAGGATATATTTTACTCAGGCTATATTAGGGGTCTGTGTAGTCCAGGCCATGGCATGTGATATAAGAAAACTCAACGGCATGCAGCGGCCTTGTGAAACCGCTTCAGTTAGTGACCTCATGGGAGGATGTTGTACTGAGAATCAGGAGACTTGAGTTCCAGTCCTAACTGTTTTCTCTTCACTATAATAAAGTTCTCAATGGATAATTTCTAATTTTTCTTCTAGTTCTAGCCATATGAGATTCTATGAGTTCTAGCAATAATGAGACATCTATGAGAGAAACCATTGTGTCTCTTGGAGGTCAGACTATATCCTGGAGACAAATCAAGTTATTGTTAAAATATAGCATCCTTGCTTAGGGCCGATATACATCCACAGGCTTCTCATTAATAGCTAAATGTGTCATAGCACAGAGAATTGCTCAGAAAGACACAATATGAATGATTAAGTTACATGCTGTTGAAGGTCATAAATGATTAAAAGATACTTCAGGGAAGAATATTTTGTATACCATCATAAAATTTTTGGAAACTAAAAATACTAAAGTTCTTTGGTAGATAAAATGATTTTGCAGAGGTAGAAGAGAGTGAACATTGCAGAAAGAGATCAATTTCTAAGGAAAATCAGGAGGATATGAGGCAAGAATAGCTAGAGAAATTTAGGTCAATCACATTGCTCCTGAGTATGATTTGTTTCTTGAAAGGTTAAATTTTTTCAACTTACATACTTATTTCAATGCTGTCTTCTTTAAAGGAGTCATCTTAAGAACCTGTGTACTTATTCCATTCATGCTAGTTGTGAATAGAATCATTTCTGAAACTTCCCTTTTATAATTACTTTCTGAAATGGACACCTTAAAAAATTTTAATGGTATTTTAGAAAAGTTAGAATTATGCAGAGCCATATCTGGTGAGAAGATAGCTCTTAAGCCAGGTAATTTATTTTTCCTCTTTCTTTCCTCTTCTTCTGCCCTCACAATACCTCTCCTTATCCTCCCCCCATTTCTTCTTTTCCTTTATTTAAAAAAGATCTTGGATAACTTATTTTGTTTATCTTATAATCTTTTTTTGAAGACTTTCAGAAGTCATTGTAAATAACCCAGTATTGTTCTAGTGAGAACTGATTTTTTCCAAGCTTACGATAGGTGTCTATCATAGACATTAGCATTGCTGAAAACTACAGGAAACCTGAATATTATCTTCAAACTAGTGATGGGCTTGGGCAAAGAGCATTGAACTAAGAGCTAAAGCAGCAGGAGAAAAGGATAAGGCACTAGTGGAGTCTTGAATTGGATAAGGAGACCTCAACTTACTAGACTGGAGGTTTGCAGAGAGAACAATGAACTTAAAGCCATGTGTAGGACCACTGCATGGAAGAGTGGAAAGTTTAACCTTCTGTTGCATATGGGAATCAGGATGGTGTGGTAGAAAAGATGTGGAGCTGAAAATTTACCTAAGATGCTGTTTCTGCTTCCAATTAGTAATGTCACTTTGGACAAATAATTTAACCTCTCTATGTTTGTTTCCTAATTGAGTTTAAAATTCACTAAAATATATAATTTCTTTTATAAAAGAAATAAATTTTATAATTTATTTTATAAAAGAAATATGATTAATGTCTAAATACTTGAAAAGCTCTCATATGGAATAAGAATTATACTAATACTGCACAATATCTAAGGAGAAATCAAGTATTAGAGAGTTGAAATGAAGCAGATTTCAGCTTTAAGTAAGATGGAATGCCCAAACATGAGATGGCTACCTTCAGGGTGGAAGATTCTGGGATAAACATTCCCAGCAGTGGATGTATTCAAGATGAGCTGAGAGAACCAGTTTTGTGACATTATAAAGGGGAATGTCAGCTGCAAGAAGTGATGGGCCAGCTGATTCTAAATGCTTTCTTCAGATCTAAAATTCTAGGAATCTCTATTCTTTAAGGGTCATGTGTTTTCTTGATGACATTTTTGAATCTGCACAAGACCAGGGAACAACAGGCCTAAGAATCCTAGATAGTTCTAGGAGTGAGACATGATCTATGGTGCTTTGGTTCATGCTAATGCATTCATTAGTGCCAAAAAGAGATGCCTTCCAGCCACACTGCACCTTGGGAGATTTGGAGTCCCCAAGGCTCCCTGAATGAGAAGAGTTAAAAGAGGGACTTTAAAGCTGCTACCTCTTGCTACTATCATAGGATGCCTCTTTGCTGTTTAGCAGAAACACATATTACAAGCAGCACTGGGCCCAAAACACTGGAATGGTATGTTATGTGAACACTGGGCAAATCATTATTGATTCCTTGAGCCATTATGGTAAAGAGACATTAATTACCATCAGGCCGGTTGTACTAATGCAGTCATAATGAGAACACCTATGGGGATTCCTAGGTGCTCATTGCAGCAGCCAGCAAAGGAGAATAGGATGTAGGTGTCCAGGAAGATAATTTTGTTGTTCTTACTTTGGTTACATCTAAAGTGTTTGCTAATTTAAGCTCCTGTCCCCAGAACATTTTGTACAATGTCTCCATCTCCTTCAAGGGTACTTTTTGTTCACTGTATATAATGCAATAATGCTTGGTTTCAGATGTTTCCTGTGTCATCAGATTCCTGCCTAGTGGACTGACCTCACAACTCTTAGGAATATGGGCTGGGCAAGACATTAGTAAGAGTCTAAAACATATGTGAATGTCTGGAAGGAGAGAAAGCCTTATTCCTACAAAGCATTTGCTTAGCAGAAATTTATCTTTGTATCCACCCAGTACCTTTCTTTGTCTTTACCTACTCTGCCCTTTTATTTCATCTCTTTTTTGAATAATAATTATTCACACTTAATGAGGGTCTACTATGCACCAGGCCTCATAGTAAGTGTTTAACCTATTAACTGATTATACCTAATGAAGTCATCCTTTTCCTTACCCCATTTTCTCCAGAGAAGGAAAAACCCTGAAGTTCAAGGCTAAATATTCACTTAAAGTCATAGCAATAGACTCAAACCAAGTACTTTTATTTTAAATTATATTTTCCTTCTACTTTTATTAGATAAAACCATGAATAATCTTCTATAATCAAATCAGAGTTCAAGAAGTACCAGATTTTCTAATGATGTCTGCCTTTTTGCTGATCTGTCTCTATTCGCCTTTTACTTTTCTTGTTCTTATTATACTTCATGTGTGTAATCTTTTTTTTATTTTATCTTTACAGATATCTGATCAATGTGACTTTTGAGGGGAGAAATTTGTCCTTCAGTGAAGATGGCTACCAGATGCACCCGAAACTGGTGATAATTCTTCTGAACAAGGAGAGGAAATGGGAGAGGGTAGGACATATCTTTGACAATTCTTGAGCAAAGTAGAAGGGAAGGGATGTGAAATTTTGGGACACATTACAGGAAAATGTCCTTCGGTTTTCATTAGCAGACCTACATAGCAAGAGATAAAAACTCTTATTTTTAATTTATTTTTTATTTTATTGAAGTACAAATATCAATCAGACAGTTCCAAGACACCTGAACACGACAGATTCGATAAATCAATACATTGCAAACTGTTTTCATACTGTTTTGGTATTGTACAAGGTGCATACATGATATTATACTTACAGACATTATTATAGCAGATGTTGCTTACCAGTAAATTGAGAGTGTAGCTATTTACATATCTTATTTTTTATACCTGAATTATATCAAAGATTCAATAATTATTTTCCTAGTGGATGACCGTAGTACTAGAAGCCGACATAATATCCTGTCCAACCACCATTAGTGCAGATCTTGCCTCTCATAGGATTATGTAGAAGCACAGCATTATCTATCCCAACTGTACTGTCTATACACACACATCATGATTTTTTCTTTCTATACCCCTTCCTTTGTCTACACCTATCAAAGGTATAGGAGAAGCCAGATCTCAAGTTGCGTATTCATTTTCTTGCCACTTTGGCTAATCAAAAAGTTGTTTGGGAACTCTTTATGAGTTCACTTATTATAGATATTTGCATAGCAGTCAGGGCTTTGTTTTAATGAAAAGTCATATTTATGCAATGGGACAATATGGTGAAGACACCAAATGGGCGGTTCAGTTCAGAAGTCGTGTTCGACATAGTATCAGGCATCCCTATAAATCTGAGCAGATAGATTGAGATTTACTACAATGTCCAAAGAGTTGCCACTATGGCTTTGGTCTGAATCTTGGGCACAGTATTTAATATTTTACCATTAGAAATTGATTTCTGTGGGTGTCAGACTGCTCCATTCACCAACTTCTTTGTTTAGGACCTCGGGAAAAATCTTTTGACTGCTCCTTGGATTCCTAGCCTATAGAGACAGAGCAGTACCTATGTCACAGGAATGAAGATTAAATATATTACCATCTGTGAAAGTACTTGGCCAGGCAACAGTGAGAAACTAAATATTAGCTTTAGCTCTTTTTTCTGATCCTCAAACACAAACGTTGTAGAGAATAGGTCATGACTGACCTTTCTCAAGTGTGCTCTGTTGTGCTCTTGATCCTTGAGGGGCTTTGCTGAAAATCTGGTTTTTCAGATAAACAATATTGGAAAATGCTATCTACTGTTTCTTATTCTTGGAGACTCTCGGACTATATTAGCATTAGATGTCTCAGAGCAAAGAAACATCTATTCTCTTTAATATGGAATTTCCTTGCATTATTTTACCACAAGACCCTTTGTTCAGGGTATTCTATTCTGTGCAAAGTACTGGGATACTGATTTAAGGTAAAGTCCACAGAGGATGGGCCAGCTGGCTGTCAAACAGGCTTTCCCTTTGTCAGTGTGGTTCTGCCAGCAGAGGAAAGTGCTACTCATCTTTCTGTTACTACGATAGAAAATCTGAGGTAAATCAACTTTTTAAGAGGGAAGGTTTATTTTTGTTTACAGAAAAGGAGGTTTCTTATTGTGTCTCTTTGCACGGTGATAAGGAACTTGTACATAAGGAGACCTCTTCACCTCCTGGTCAGGAAGCAAAGAGAGAGAAGAAGGGCCTAGTGCCCATATTCCCTTCAAGTCATGACCCCAATCTGTAAACTTCCCTCTCTAGGCCTCACCTTCTAAATGTTCTACCACCTCGCAGTAGTGCCACAGGCTTGGACCAGATCTTCAGCAGTAGACTTTTGGGATATATTCAAGATCCAAACTGTTACACCAAGATATATATGTCTAGAGAGAGTAGCCGAGAAAAGAAGCCAGAGGAACACTCTCTGAAATTCCCAATCATGTTGCAGAGAGCCCTGGACAGCTGGATGCAACCTGTGAGCTAGGCATGAATGGCTCAGGTTGGTACACCTTGGAACCAGATTCTTCATATTGAAAGACCTCAGTCTGTCAGGTACTTGCCAGCATCAGGCAAGTCATGAGGCTTACACTGTGCCTGATGTTCTTGATTAGAGTTATCCTCCCTCCCGTGAGTTACCATTTGTTCACAAGTGGTTGTTCTCTGAGATTCTGCTCTCCACCCCAATCAAGCTGATTTTCACTGATGCTGTGGAGACATTATAATTTCACAAGTGTTCTGGCCCCTCATGTATAACAAGCACTTCTGCATATCACCAGAAGAGGAGTTATTAATAACAGAGACTTTGTACATAGATCAAAAGACATCTAGCTGGTGTAGCTCTCATGCAGTGGTCTGATGATTACTGTCTTGAGCAGGCGGCATCTCCTCACTGTCCTTAAGCGGCACCACTTATGGCCCTGATAACTCCTTTAGGCTGGGCTACAAGATGTGGGCTCTCAGAACTTGATGCTCTCTGTGGAGTTAGATTTCAATTTTAACTTTATCTAGCTCTTGAATTTACTTCTGATTTATTTACTTTAAATACGATCCAAGAAGCATGGAATGATTCTGTAAATGGGGCTCTGTCCCCAATGCCAGCCTTTGTCCCCTCAGGTCGGCCCTACTTGTGGCTCCACGATGAGATCCTAAAACACAAATGTACATTCTTTCCTGCCCACAACTCCCCCAGGGTTTCTGCGGCTTACAGACTGGAGGCCATATTTTGCCAGAGTATATGTTCAAGTTCTGGCATACCTTCCAAGGCCTGCCTTCTCTTCTTGGCCATTTCCTACAGTGGACTCTCTTCTGCCCTGAAAGTATGCTCATGTATGTCCTGCCCACTGTAAATATCATGAAGCTTTTATTTCCTAAAATGCATGCATGTTTATAGAAATCATGCTTCAAAGTGTACATAAAAAGTTGCTTCAGATCCTTGATTGCAGTATAGTGCCTCTCCCTCCCTTGTCCTCTGTAGCTTTAGTCTGTATTTCCTTTGCAGCTCTTATCATAGCCTGCCTTGTGGTAAGGGTTGTGTGATTGCATGCTCCAAAGGGCAGAGGCTATGTGTGTCTTCCTATCATTGTGTCTTCATAGCAACCTGGAAGTGTATACTCCATAGAGCACTTCAATAAATACTTGTGAAATGAATGAGAGCCATTACATACTGAACCTAAAGCCTACCACTGAGAGTCCATGTTTATGCTGTTGCCCTTGATAGAATAGCTGTTTTCTTATGAGGAGGGAATAAAATCTTTGTGTAGATTGAATTTTTATAGATTGTGTTTTAAATGTACTGAAGGAACTTGCTATTTAAGGAAATTCTGTGGTTAATCATTTTGTAAAGCAATTTGGGATGGGTGAGATTATAGAATAGAACATTTTCATGTCAACTTGGTTAAGCCTGGGAACATTTCTGAAGAGCGGTTTATTGTCTATTGAATCCACACAGCTCTCAAATTAAGAAACTTCTATAGGTGTCACTTGTGGACAGAAAGGAGGGGTAGAAGGCAGGCAAGACTCTCAGGGTTGGCTTGGATGTGGAGGATTTGCACTGGGAGTGGTGACACCTTCTCTCCCACTGTTCCTCTGGCTCCAGGGTGTCATTCTCAAGATTCCCAATGTCATTCCAGTAAATAGTTGTACTTCTGAAGGATTTATAATGTCTGCGGACTCCAGGGAGGCAGGCACCAGGGTCAGCAGTGCAGGGAGGAGTGGGGCCCTAGAAAGTTAAGCGGGATTAGTGGGAGATTCACAATGGCCTGATCTCTTTACTTTCTTTGATCTTTATTTCCTCATCTCTAAAATGATGGCAGGAGACTAAGACCTCTAGGGCCTTTACAGCTGTACATTCTGGGATTGCAATTCCTGTTGTAAATAAATAGGGACTTGAAATGGAAATTAGGATGAGTCCTGAAATATACACAGGGAGCTTTCTTTTATTTTGAAAAACGGAAGCAGTTTGGGATTCTGTGCCATTCTTGTCATCCAGGTAAATATCATGATCCCAGAAAAGCCTTTCTGATGACCAGTGCTAAGGTGGCCAACTAGTAGTCACTCCAACACAATTTAACTTTCGAGTTTCCCTCTCTAACAAGGGAACAACTTTCTTTTTGGTACTGGGGATAAAACCCTTCCCCCTAAGCTACATCCTCAGCCTGATTTATTTATTTATTTATTTATTTATTTATTTATTTATTATTTATTTATTGCGGAACTGAAGATTGAACTCAGGCCCTTGTGCTTGCCAGAGAAGTGCTTATTCTACTGAGCTGTCCCCGGGCCTGTTTTATACTTTTATTTTGAATAGGTTCTGACTAAATTACACATGAAGGCTTTAAATTTGCAATTCTTCTACAGTGCTGGTATTACAGGTGTGCACCGCCATGCTAGGCTACTCTTCCACATGCCGGTATGACAAGTGTGCATTGCCACACCAAGCTAGTTTTTCTTCTATGCACTTATCATCTTGTGTTCTGCTAATTTGCTTGCTCCTTTGTTTGCTGTCTGTCTCTTTTCATTGGAACACATGTTTTATGGGGACAAGGACCTTGTTCACCTCTACAATTATAACTCTTAAGTATAGTGTTCAACGAGATCATTAAAAGATAATTGTTAAATAAATGAAGATACTGTGTGCTTAGGAAAGTTACATGTTGACTAGCATGGTCACTTCCACCCTCAGAACCCTCCATTTGAAAACAGTGAATCATTGAAGATAGCAGGAGAATAGGTTCCACCCCACCTTTGGAGTGAATACTCTGGTACCCATGAAGGATGTTACGGAAACTTTTCAGGGAGGCTCAACATCCCGCAAAGGTGTGAGGTGTGTGAAATAGCTTCTAACCAGGAGCCTCGGCTGGAGAAAGATGATTGAGTGTTGGTATGAACCATGTGATGGATTTTGTAATACTCATTCATTCCTTCAAAAAGTAATCCCAAAGCTACTGTCTTACAAATTTGGTTCCTTCGCAATCCCTTGAATTCAACACAGTATAAGCTACTGTTTTGGAAATCAGAAAGAACTGCATTCAGTTCCCCCCATTGCCATTTATCAGCTGTGCCAACATGGATGGGTGACTGATAGGACCTGAGATTATTTCCCCTTAGTAAACTAGAGTTTTGCACAGGCTCTTGTAAAGATTAAATGGGATCTTAGTGTCAAATACCAGTTAATAGTGACTGCAACAGAGCCAGTATTCAACAAATATCATTTTGTTGTTGCTATCCTTCATGTGTAGTTCTCAAGATGATATTTGCACATGGTAAAAGCAAATGGTACAAATGCTCACCTGGTAAAAGGAATGTTCTCTTTTTACCTAGGGTCCTTAGCTTTTCTTTCCAGAGCAATCATCATTTGCAATTCCTGGAACCGTCCTCAGAGCTGTTATTGTCCAAAATTTCTTATGTATTCCTCTGAAAATACTACAGATACATAAAAATGTGATGTATTTATCCAACTGGCTTTTAAAAATAAACAATATTTGCTCTTTTGAAGCGCTTCCGTGGCAAGCACAAGGACCTGAGTTCAATCCCAGTTCCACTAAAAAAAAAAAAAGCGCTTCCCTCTAAGAGGTTAAATTATAAGGCTTACCACAAATGTTTGTCTTTACAACAAAAAAACATAACAACAAAAAAACATATCTGGCCTCCTTCTTTGGGGCCAGGGAGATGGCTCAGTGGAATAAGTGCTTCCCTGGCAAGTGCAGGGGCCTGAGTTCAATCCCTGGTTCTGCCAAAAACAACAACAACAACAACAAAAAAAAAACATATCTGAACCTTTAATAGGGTCCTACATAAGTACCTACCAGGATGCATTGTGGCTACCACAGCAGAGATACCTCTGAATGATAAATTTGTTTAAAGAAAATCCAGAACATCTCTCTGGTATCTAGAAGTGTGGAGAAGGACATTTATCAATGAATTCACAAACACATACATGCGCGCATATACACACACACGCACACGCACACACACACACCCCAATATAGTATTGTGAATTGGAAGGGCAGGTAATGGCACAAAAAGTGATTGTGGACGAAAGGGGCTCATTTGTGAGACTGTAAGTGAGGAGAAAGCTGCATAAACTTGCATTAAAAATAGTCTGGCACAGAGAAGCCTCTCTAGCCAGCTCTCAGGCTTCTATCTCCATCAGAGCTTCTCATGATTTGCTTCATTGCAACTGCTCTGTGCTTCTATTTAATCGTTCCTAAAATGGGGATAATAAAAATGAAATGCAGGAGGGTGTGCTCTGAGTAATTACTTCAAAAAATGATGATGGTGCATTTTGAAGCAGAAAGATGTAAACAGATCTTAAAGAGACTGTCTGGGTCAGAATGAAAGGAGGATATGTAAAATTTAATCTTTGACTATCTTCACCCCAATGATACAAAAAGTGTATTGTATAACCCACACCCTCGTCCCTTTCTTCACCTACCAGAAAATGCCCTTCCTTCTGTAAATTAAGCAATCTGTCTGTTTGGCTCATTTCTGACTCTTAAGACACCTTATTATCTATGGTTTGCAATCCTGAAATATCACAGCCACATCCTCAGTAAAGGAAATAAAAGGATTTGCATAATACTGGTGAACGCTGAACATATAAAAGTACCCTAGAATTAGGGTGGTACGTGACCTAGCTGAGAAAAAAAAAGCCTTTCCAAGAGCCACAGGAGCAGCAGCATGGTAAGACAGAACATTCTAGCAGCATCTGGATTCTGGGATGAATACAACAGGTTAAAGGAACCTAATGTGTGGGGGAATCTCATATTCAAGTATGATGTTCCGTGCTACTAACACCGAAGGACAATAGTGACCATATTTCACAATGATCAATCTGGTGATAGTGTTAAGAGTTCATTGCTGATTAGCATGTATCTCTTGAAAGTTTTAAATGACAGTACAGCCTCTTCATCCCTCTACATGGACAGATCTTAACACCCTCATGAGCAGACTGGCAGACTTCTCAAGGACACAGGATCCAAGTCTATTTACATTCCTGTGCCCAGAACAGTGCAGGACAAGACATCCATGAGTAGGGCAACAATTACTTGGTGACTGCCTCACACATCCACACGCACTGTGTCCTACCCCCAGTCTCAGAGCAGTATCCATGCGTGGTGCAGGTTGCGCTGAGGGTACCGAAGGGGTGGAACAAAAGCTGCTCACATCAGAGGGGGTTTGTTCTGTAGCTCCTGATACCAACGTTTGATGGCATACAATTTTGACCAACTTTGAACTGCATACTAACATGCATCATTAATTAAGGGATTAGAAAACAGGATCCACTGAGAAAAGCTACAAGGATTTATGTTGTTAAAGAAGAAAAAGGCAATGAGGTGATGACCTATGCCCCTCAAATGTATGAGTAATTATTATACAGTGTGTAGAGATCAGCTGTTCATAGCCTCTTGAGATAGAACCAGAGTAACTGAGCTTAACATCAAGCAGAAAGGATTCATATAGAGATCAGCTGTTCATAGCCTCTTGAAATAGAACCAGAGTAACTGAGCTTAACATCAAGCAGAAAGGATTCATATTGACTACAGGGGGAACTACCTAATAGAGACAGGTCTTGAGTACAAGACCTGTACCAAGAAATGACTGTGAAAGTCCTGAAAACTGCAAGTCCTCATCTCTCTGTAATATATGCTCCTCCCCAAGGCAATGGCACATGAGCGCTAGGATATTTTCCTCTCTTCCCTTTCCATCGCCTTCTCATCCTTTCATGAGTTTGGCTTTTGTTCCTTCCCTTTCTACCTCCCTCCATATCTCCCTCCCTTCCATTTTTCCTTCCTCTCTCCTGTATATCCTCCCTCTCATTCTTCCTTCCCACAGGTATTTTTCAACACTTACCATGAGCTGAGCACTGCTGCTACCAAATTACCATCATAGTTTTCATTGTGGCTAAAATTAAAAGTAACAACAATCCTGTGAAACAGTCCAAAGAGAAGAGCAGAAAGTTGGGGGAAACATGCTTCAGAAATACCATTTAAGAGAAGCAAGTTGTCTTCAGGTGCTTGTCATTAGCCACTGAATGAAAAGGATGAAAGAACAAGATAACCTTGGTTGCCTTTATTTCTATATTTGCTGATGGGGACAAAAAACAGAACTGAGCTCAGACACTGGTGTTGGCTTAACCTTGGCCTGAGACAACAGTAAAAAGGAAAGCATCCCCAAAGCCACAAGACTTCTTCCACCCACATTGTCTGACTTTTATTTCATGATCATGATTTGTAGCTGGCTCCTGAGTCCCTGAACTGTTTCTCTAATTTCTACATTATACTATTTTTCCAATAGTGATATTTTGCATTTGTGTTAAAGTAGAATTTGGAATGTCATGTATGAATATCTTACAAACTAATTGTTTTTTTCTTATGAAATTGTGGACATCTTTTTATGTTATTAGTATTATTCAAAATCATGAAACTTAATTGCTGTGCATGCATTTTACTTCTTCAAACTGATCCCTTAGGATGAGGCATTTCATATGTCTGTTAAACAGACTATTTTTCATGTAAAAATAATTTCAGAGATGTTTACAGTCCAACTTTGACACCATAGAGCTGCTTTGCATGGTGAGAAGAGTTGATCTTTATTTTCTTGTTGAATGTCTTTAAATCTTAAAAGTGAAAAATGTTCCATTTGGGAATTTTTTGGTTAATATTAATTTACTAATAAGCAATGTGCATGTGTGCAGTGTATATGGAAGGCTCTATTTTGTTATTTTAGATCTTCTCTGAGTCATAGAAACCCTTCTGTCTGTGATCTTCTGACTGAGTACGCTGCCTTCTAACTTTGCTAATGTCTTATCTTTGTGAGTGGAGGTCATGTGTTTTGTCTATTGACATTTTTCCACATACTGATTTTAGTTTTTTTGAGTTATATGCTTAAATATTCTGACCCATGTTTCTGAGAAACCAATAGAGCTCTCATGCTTGGTGTGACAGCCTTTCTGGTACTTTTGCTACTCTTTAATGGAAAAAAAAAAAAAAAAGAGATCCAATGGGAGGAAGCAGTGGCCACCCTTCACCAGAGGGGGCAGAACTTAACAGCTGGTCCACTCAGGGTGACAAACACTGTCCCATGTGTACTTGTGTTTTCACCCATGCAAGCTACTTTGTGCATGCTTAATAGCATACTGGCTTTAGCTGAGATCTGAAGTTTGACAGAAACTTATATCTGCTTGTCCTTCATATATAAGCATGCCTTCTGTTGTCTAGCACCCAAGAGAGCTCATCCTTTAAGTTTCCTCTACAGTGATCATGGCATTGTACTAGTCCATGCATAATTTCTCTCTCCTGAATGCCTATTTATAAGAGCTGACCAGGACCAAGGTAAAAGTGATTCATGTGTTCAGGAACAGAAGCTCTAACCTTGGCATACCAACTCTGCTAAGCCAGCAATACAGAGGTTTCAGAGGAAATATTGGTCGATAAAAAAGTCTATGAATGAAAGCTATTAATAAAATCCTTCGACATAAACTTCCCATCAGAGCCATGGGACATAGATGACTGGGAGAGCTTTTATAATTTTCTCTATCAGAATTGCTTCTATTCATGATGTGGTGAACATGTTCATTCATTCTGGCAAAGAGTGGTGTTGTAAAATAGCTGCTAGGGAGCTCTCGTACTTTCCCTGAGGCCTTCTGTTCTGTCATGTGTCCAGGTGATCTCCGCTGTTTGTAGAGTGGCTGCAGCTAGGATTACAGGTCTTCACTCATCAACCAAATGTTCTCAAGGTGAAATGAAAGGAAATCTGTGCCAGGGCAATGGTGAGAAGGCAAGTATGATTCTGAAGAGGAAAACAGAAGAGGGACAAGAATGTGTGTAGCAGGTGCTCAGGGGAGAGAAAACAAGAGACTGAGGGACCCCAAGACACAAGGAAACCATACTCCACTGCTACATTTTCCAGGGACCTGAATGTCCTGCTTATACAAAACTTCCTCTGGACACTGTCCTACATTTTATAGTCAAATGATTTGGTGTAGGGCTTTCTTAGGTTATCATCTTTGGCTATTCCTAAAATATGCACCATTTTTTTCTTCATTTATCCCATAGGGAATGGAGTTTGCTAGCAAAGGAACAAAATATTCTCCCTTTGCAGAATTTCTGATGGATATTGAAGCCACCTTACCATCCTCTTTATAGAAAAAATTTAAATCTATTTCCTTATAAAAGCTGTGAAAGATATATAAATGCTAGAACAGTCTAGCCTTAGATTAAAAGACATTAGACAGATTTGGCCACTAATACAGCTGATGTCTTTATATAACAGTATTTTGGCAATGTGGTTTATAAAGAACATTAGCATATTTGATACTATTTTGATTCTACTAAAACTTTGAGAAATACTTGCATATATAAGTAAGCTGAGATCCAGAGATGTCACATGATTTGCTCAAAGTTACAGAGCTAAGATGCAACAGCTATATCCAAAGCCATTATCCAAAGCCATTCATGTCCAGTATATTTTTGCTGCAACACTCAGAAGATAAGATTTTAACCAGACTAATAGGATTATGGAGTAGAAACATCAGTGGGAATGATTTTGTAGACCAGAGGATAATTAACATGAGTGGGACAATTATTTAAGAGGTTTAAAACTATATTGAGAAATGGTTGCCATTGGAGGGGGTTTGGGAATGTGCAGCCCATGAATCCCAACTGCACCTGGCTACTGCAGTAAAATGTTTTCCTGAAATCAATAAAAATGCAAGGAAGAAAAGGAGGAAAAAAAGGAAGTGGGAGAAACAAACAGAGGAAGTTTTTTTTTTTGTATTCCTAAAACCTGTACTTCCTGAGTATCTATTAACAACTACAGATTTTGTGCATCTGCAAACACACACACACACACACACACACATTCTTTTTAGCTATGAGCAAGAATCCTGGTCTTCAACTTGGGAGAAGAGAACATGTGTCTTTGAATGACAGAGACCACAGCTTCCTACAACAAAGCAGCTGTCCAGGCTGTCCCTGCACAGAGGGGATATTCTAGGAAATTACCATTCAATGTATGAAAGATCTTCTAAATTAAACCCTGAGGGCCACAGCACTGTGGTCACACATTTCCATTGATCAGAGATCTGCTGGGGGTGCTGGGAAGTGTTGGAACTAGGGAGAAGCTGACCTACAAAAAACCGTTAAGCTTTATTAGGACAGCAACATAAAAATTTAACTTTGTTCAATGCAATTCACAATACACCAAATATTTTATGAACTTGACTAGCTAACGAAAGTCTTTTGAAGATCTTATATAAAATAAGACCAATCAAATTAGATTCATCAGTTTAAAAATATAAGGCCGGGGAGATAGCATGATGGTCTAAGTGCCTGCCTGGCAAACACAAGAACCTGGGTACGATCCCTAGTACTGTACACCCTGCCAGCTCAGACAAGCTGGCCACCAAAACCAGGTATGGTAGTACACACCTGTAATTCCACTGGGGAGGCTGAGACAGGAGGATCACTATGAGTCTGAGCTGCATAGCAAGATCCTGTACCAAACAAATAAATAAATAAATTATATATATATATATATATATATGATTTATATATATTCATATGTATATGTATATATATGAAAAAGTATGATCCACATTCAATGAAAAAGAATAAGAATCTATGATTTATCGTTCTACTTCTTTCCCACAAGGATGGGTTTCAACTTTGTTTTCCTTGTTTTGTCTTTTTTTTTTTAATTTAAGGCCTTTATTAATAGGTGCTGTAGTTTGTTGACTTTTTTTTAAATCAAGTTGTAAACTTTTATTACAAATTAAAAATGAAGTTCTTAAAAATCTCAACTTGACCAGATGTGAAACAATTTAAAAACCTTTAAAGGTGTATTGAGAAAAACCAGGCTTTAAAAAAACAAGCAAACATGTTTGTCATTACAAAAAGGTACACACATCTTTAGGTAAAAATAATAAAAACCCCATGCTGCATTGATAATGCAGATAGTTCTAGTTATCTGGTCAATGGGCAAAAAGCAAGCACTTAAGGTCTTCAGTTCCAATCTTTTGTTCATTTCTTATTGCTGGAATTTCCTATTCGTTTCTTTCTTGCTGAATGACTAAACCAGATGATGAGTAGAGATATTAATTCAGCATTTACTCAGCCCTGCCCTGCTCAGCCTGGGGGCGGGGAGGGGACAAATTTTCAAGTGGTGGATCTGCTGCTTTTGTCTCTTTGCCATCTTGTAGTGTAGGGTTTTCTGTGCCTCTGCGTCAGTAATTGAAGTTGCAATGGTACCCACGTTGAGGTGGCTGCTGACCAAGGTCTCATCTCCTTGATTTTCCTCCTCTTCTTCATTGCCATCCACTCTAGGCTGTCTTTGGCTAGGAGGGCCCCTGCCGAATTGTGGTCTATGACCTCGATACATATTCTGTCTACCTTGTTCTGCACCCTGGTTGTCAGCACCCTCCATCACATCTCCTTGCACAAGAGGGTTAGAGTCGATGCCCACAGGGTTTCTGTATGTAATGAGGTGGGAACTTTACCGCAGTAGGGCCTGGCCCTTGGGAGTGCTCTCTGATCCCTGATTCTTTTCACTCTCACTATGCTGGTAATTCTGCTGTTAATTGAGTGGAGGACTCCTACGATGTGGATAGCATCTATAATGGTTATTGTCTGCTGGGTGTTTACTGCCTTGAACTGGAACTCCACCAGGGCCTGTGACATTCGCTGCCTCCGCACCCTTTTCTCCTTCAACAACATCAAGCTCCACAGTCTCCATCTCCTACACTGTGAAAGTCCTTCCTGGGATTATTCTTCTTTATGGCAGTCTGGTGTACATCCCTGTTGATGAAGCCATATCTGTTTCTTACACTGAACCCAAAAACCTTCATTTTGATGACCTCCTTGTCTGTGAGGGCAGGTTCCGAAGCCCAAGTGAGGCCGCCTGGGCTGCCGCTCCCTGCACTGCTGCCAGTGGTGCCAGGCTCAGTGTCAGCAGCGCTGGGGCCCCGGCTATGGCTGTAGCAGCTGCAGATCCTCCTGGTGTGTGATGGTGACCAGGCGGCAGTGCTGCTCAGGATGCTCTGGGGTCGACTCTCCACTCCAGCTACCGATCGAACTGGGTTTCAACTTTGGTACCTTAGTTAATTTAGCAGAAATGGATATTATTTATTTAAACAATGATATTTAGTTTTATGCTTATCTTCTCTTTTGGCAAATAATACCTGTCTTATTTACAGTAACTATGTGAAATTTTTAATGCATGGTATTTTAAGAAGGAAGGTTAATATAGGTACTGCACAAATGTGAAAATTGTTACAGTGATTGGTATTTGAATAGCTAAAATTTGGGAAAGCCTTCCCCTGAGCAGCCTGTGCTCCCCCTCCACCCTGAGTCATGGCATTTGAGGTGGCCCTGCAGTGCATCTCAGATTCTTGGCTTGTTATTTGTGGCTTAAAGCTTAAAAGCCAGAAATCCTTCTCACCTTTGCCTAGTACAGTGATTTATTCAAACAAGTACCAGTGGATCTCATTCCAACTTTTTATGCTTCCATTTGTCCATAAATTGGAATAATAAGAGCACTAAACTCAACCCATTTCAGTAAGAAGCAAATGAGTTTTTTTTTAACTGTTTGGTAAAAATCTTAGCACAGGGTCTGATCTGTATAGTAAGTGGTATGTACATATTCATGATTATTTTACTGGACCATAATTTAAGCAATTCAAATTTGATTATAGAAATAAAGAAATGGAGAGAATGACCACATGTAGACATGCAAACACACAGAGAACTAGGTTGTGGCCTCCTGGCCTTATTCATGAAAAGGAACTAGCTGACAGCAAACAGAATCCTTGATACGCTTGATGATCAGCTGGTGATGAGCAAGCTTTCTTCTTTCATTCTCAAATGACTTCTGAGTCAAGATTTTCAATAGAAATAATTATTAATAGTTTTTATTAATTATTATACATTTCTATAAAATGATGGCAAAGCCCACAATGCAGCACAGCCATCTTCGTCTGGTCCGTGTATAGAAACCTGGAAATAAAAACATCCTCAGTCCAGTTCAGCACTTTATGGCTTCTCAATAAGCATTAAACAACTTAAACACATCAAGCAAAAATAAGTGCTTATGAAGCCTCGTAGTGTGTCCTGATGCTATTTGAGCTACTTGAGTTGTATTTTATTGTAATAAACCACAACTTTGTAGTTGGTAACAAGGAACTCCCGTTTAGAACTTCCTTATTCTGAGGTAGGTAGATTGGTTCATAAGTGTCTAAGGATCTCCTCCTACAGGGGAAGGTAGTTTAATGTCAGAAGACCTAGCCATAGCCAGGATTCTATATAAAAGGGATGGCAGTGAAATGGAGAGGAAGGTGAGTGAGAACAACTGAAGACTGACTCTTGTGTTAGGGTTTCCATCAGTGCTTCTCAAGGCGTGGTTTCTAGCCAGCAGCATCTTCATCCTGAAACCTAACACAAGGGTTAACGCTCAGGATCTACCCTCGAAGCCAAAGCATAAGGCCCAGTAATCCAAATTCTAACCTGTCAAGCAGGGGAACAGTTTATCATAGACATTTTCTTCTTACAAGGTTAAGCGACGTATCTGTTTAATGGATATTTAAGGTGGCCATTCTGTCCTTGCCCTCCAGTCTCATTTTATTTCCCAGCCATTAAACTGTAAAATAAAACTGAATCTGTACCCTTTCATAAAGTATAGGGTAGGGCCAAAGCCCTGGCAGAAAAGAGTTAAGGCCTGGCTTGCTTACTGAGGAAATTGTGAATGACCTGTTACTTTAAGAACATGGAAGAAACTCCCTAGCTGCGCCCATTAGCTGGGTCTCTTCATTCAGAAAAATCTCTTGAATCAGGCATCATTCTAAATGTTGGGAAAACAGTGTTTGTTTCCATCAGCATTTTTAAAGACAAAAATAATAAAACGATACAGGATTTTAAAACAAGATGATAGGAAATTAACAATGGTTCCTATAATACATAGTTATCTTCAAAGTAGTTCTCACATTACTAGATATAGGTATGTAAGATTGATCAAACAATATAAACACTAACTGCTCCTTTCATTGAACTAATAGAAAATAGTAGTACAATTATATTAGCTATTATATGCGTAATTTCCCCCATTCCAGTTGTTCTTTCCTTTTTTGAGCAGTTTCTTTCCATTTCACAATGTCTGTTGAATAAGATCAACATATTCCCTGGCCCCAAGGAATTCATGTCTTGGTGAGTAACAGGAGACAGCAAACACAAATAAATAAGGGCAATCATTTTTGATGGTGCTATTTTGAAGCAATTAAGTTAAGTTAAGACAGGTTGCCATGGCCCTTGGCCACTTGGTGCCAGCCTCAAAGGGGCTTTGGCAATGACTTTATTACTTTTGATAATTTGCCAGTTAAATTCATACAGAATATGTCTTTGTTGCATGAAGTATAATTAGTAACTTATGTAAAGCAAAAACATTGAAAATTATGCTTTTACATCCTCTGATTAAATTTAGTATAGATATCACACTGAGACTACCAACCAGCTCCCAAACCACAAGAGAAATGTGGTTAGTATTTGATCTTTCTTGTTTTCACCGCAGCTAGGTTTCAGAGAATGGGGTATGAATTTTTATTACTTGATACAACAGACCATGAACATTTCAATATTTATGCTTGCTTTGGCCAAAGGACGAAGAAGCATTAATGCTCATTGTTTCTTGAAACTGTGTTTAGTAAGCAGCTTATCCTAACTGACTGTGTTTGGTAAATAGCCTACCCTAAGCAATGCTCTTCGGTCTTCTTTTGCATATGTTCATTCCAGCAGTTATTTTGCTACCTTGATTGTCTTCATTTGACCTTGCACAGGGCCTGTGAGGAGTGGCACTGAAGGTCACAGCTGGCAGTCCTCATAGATGTGTTATGAGTGACCTAAACAGATTATACTATATTGAAGGATTAAGTTGGTCTCTGGCACTTACAAATTCATATCACCATAGATATCTGGATATAAGGATACCCTAAAAACTTCAGAAGACTCACCACACCAGGTTTATGCTGTGCTAGGACTGCAGACCCAACACATGTTCTCCAGTTCAGTATAGCCCTCCTAGGGTCTCTTATTAGTTATTTACCTGGTTCTTGCAGACACTGGAGCATAAAACCTCAAGAAAAGAAATGATTTCAGAAATATTTATTACTTGCTTAAACACTAGAGTATATTCCTTGGACATGAGTAGATTTAGGATTAAGGATTTAGGTTTCCATGAGACCAACTGACCCAGGGCTCACTGCAGTTCACCTTGAGGCCTCCAGGGGGAAGATGAGGGTTCTGTACAGGTACAGATAGTCAAGGTGCTGTATTCTACTGAGTTGTGCATTCACCTTAGAATTGTGGAAAGCAAAGACAATGCCTGTCTGAAAAAAGAGCTCTAAAGATCTTTCTGTTTTTCAGACAGTGAAATACAAAAATATAAACATTTAATGCCTTAACATGTTTGAAGGGAAACTTCAGTCATCTAAGGGCATTCAGCCAGCAAAGTAAGGAAAGCTTCAGCAACAGAGAACTCAGAAGATGAAGAGAAAGGAGGAAATGAGGATGGCTAAATAAAAGGAGGAAGATGTAGAATAAGAAAAATTAAAATAAGAAATGAAAGCGGGGCAAATTGTTGATGCATTTTTAAATGTTAAGACGGGAAAGCTGACAGTGATTAGAGCACATAATCTGAGTATAGAGAGAAAACAAGATGATTTTTCAGCCATGCTGTTCTGATCAGCTAACAAGGGAGACAGAATAAGAGAGAACGAAGTTAAGAAAAGAAACTTAAGTTGTCCAGGCATATAAGCCACACTCTGATGAGGTTTTGAGAGTTCTAGATAGAAGGGAAGGGACATTAAAAGAACAAGTCACTGGACATGTATCTTTATATTTGTGCTTGTGCTAAACAGAGGTGTAAAGGGAATACTTAGTCTTTTTCTATGCCAGAGACATGGTGCTTTAGATTCCCCCACTCAATCTCTGAAATAAGAAACATACCATCTCCGGGTAAACCTAGCTGTACTCCCGGTAATGATCGTATAACTCTCCCCCACAGAGCCCTTTTTTAGCCCCCATTACATATCTACCTTGCTGTGAATCTCCTGGTGTCCTTCGGAACCTCCAAGTTTTGGGAAGAAAGCACTGCCTGCTACCTTTGTGGAGCTATCATTTTTGTTTTAGTCAATCAGTTAGCTTCTGTTAATCCAAAAACTACACACTGAAGGGCTTCTCTATGGAGGATGCTGTACCAGGTGCTTAGAAATCAGGCATGCCTTTTGCACGAAACGTGTCCTTTGAAGAGAGAGGATGAAGGATTGCACAGGTTGAATCAACCAATAATGCAGGAGGGACTGTGGGGAGAAAGTGCAGACTGGTCCCACCACTATGGAAATCACGTGGAGATTCCTCAGAAAGCTAGGATTGGAAGTGCCATTCAACTCAGCTATCCCCCTCTTGGGTATTTTTCCAGAAGAACTGAAAACATATCAGAACAATATATGTGCACCCATGTTTGTAGCAGCACAATTTGTCATAGCTAAAGATTTGAATCAACTCAAATGCCCATCAACTGAAGAATGGATAAAAAAAGTAGTATTTTTTATATAATGGAGTATTACTCAGCTATAAAAAAGATACACTTAAGTCTTTCATAGGTAAATGGATGCAACTAGAGACCACACTCATATCTGAAATAAATCAGACTTGCATGTGCAAACATCATATTGTCTTGCTATTGTAAGAATCTGAAACAATAAATAAAATGTGAAAGGTACAATAGATACTGTGAAAGAAAAAGAATCTGTTCAAAGGAAAGGAACAACTGGAATGAGGAAAAGAATGAAAGAAGGAAAGGATAGTGTGGATAATCATACCGATAATTTCTTCTGGTCAATTGAAAAGAGAAGTTAATGCTCTTTTTCTTTTTTTTTCTCCTTTTTTAATTTATTGCTTTTTAAAATCAATTTTTCATGCCTTTATCTGGCAATCTAAACAACTAATTTGAAGATAACATTATGCAATATAACATCCATTGTTCAATTCCTATTATTTAGTGAAATTATGCATCATTTCTAATGTTTCTCCTTTGTACTATTTTTTATTCTCTTGAAAAAAATCTCTTTTAAAACTTAGGGATGGGAAGATAGATTGGCAATCTAAGTGCCCGCCTGGCAAGTGCCAGGATCTGGGCTAGATCCCTGGTACTGCATGCCGTGCCAACCCTGCTCCACCGGTCACTGAAATCAGGCATGGTCACTGGTCACACATGTACTGGGGAGGATGAGACAGGAGGCTCGCTATGAGTCCAAGCTGCATACCAAATAAATGAATATATACATAAGTTTTTGAAAATTTAAATAAATAAATTACACAGATAGGGAGGAATGTAGTGTGATAGGCCCCACTGAGGTGACCCAGAAAGATCCACACCTCCTAGAAGCCATGCCCTTGGTGTGTTCCTCTCCCCTGAGTGTGAGCTGAGGTTAGCAGCTCCACAGCGAGGACTCAAATCGAGCTATAATGGTGAGATAAGCCTGCTGAGGTAAGCATATAAAGACTGGCTCTGTCTCGGGACTCTTTCTCCCTCTCTTGGCTCCATACCTTTGCAGGGAGCTGCCCATCCTGTTGTGAGCGAGCCTACTCAAGTACCAGAGAATTAGTATCTCTGACCCACAACCGATGAGGGTCAGAAGCCCACAACTGCCACAGGGCAGAGCTCAGAAGTGGATGCTCCCGTGTGAGACCTGGAGACCAGGGCGCAGTCCTGGCTGGAAGCTTCAGTGCTGCCTTGTATGTAATTCTGACTTAGCACGTCCAGCAAGGGTGTGTCTAGATTCCTGACCCACAGCAACTGTGAGATAATAAGTAACCATGTTCTATGCCACTAAATTTGATGCTAGCTTTTTACGCAGCAATAGTTAACTAATAAATAATAAGACAGAAAGGGGTTATAAAAGGCAATAACAAATCTAGTTAAGGGAATCAGGAAGGGATTTCAGAATAACATGCTTTTACACATAGCTATTAAATAATAGAAGCTTTTCAGAGCTTGGTAATCAAATGAAATTTAGAATGCCATTTCAAGCAAAGGAAAGGGCAGGTAAAGTTGATGTTTGCTCCTAGAATAATAGGTTTCCTAATTTGCCTGGATGATAAAATAGAAATAAGGAGATAGAGAGACATTTTTCTGAAGCATTGAGCCTAACAGCCATTAGAAGCAAAGGAAGCTTCAATAAACTCAGCAAGCAATCAGAAATTGTGGAATGTTCATGAAATAAAAGAGTTTGTAATTCCCGTTGAGAAACTCATCCGGAAGATAACAATGTAAAATGTATTAACTATAGAAAATAGGAAAAAAAAAAAAAAAACCAAGAAAGAAACTCATCCAGCAGAAGCAATGAGCTATGTGGACTTATGTTCCTCCGGGCCCACTGACATCATCTGAGATCTGAATAAACATGGCCAAGCTTGGTGCTAATGGTCATAAGGAGCAGGGATGGCTGGAGAAAGACGGTCCATTATACGTCAGGTGATGAGATGCACTTCATTAAAAAGCTGAGCCCCAGGGAACAGGATGTTTATGGGAACTTTGGATATTAAAAGAAGCAATAGACTTAGTGACAGGAGAAGGGACTTCATGGGTTCAGTTTTAGGCTTTTAATTCTGAGTTTCTGTTGGGTTAGGATGAAAGTGGAAATAGTCATTGTGATTCTAGTAGGATGCATGAAAATACAGGCTCTGTGGCGTTCTCCATGGTCACTGGAAGCCAACGGGAAGGTGTCATCCAAGAGCTCAGAGGGGGAGGCATGCAGACCAACCTCTACATACAGAGCCACCCTGGCCCTGGATGAGTGCCAGGCAGGAGAAAGTCATGATGTCGGCAAGGCAAAGAGGATGGCCACCCAGGAGGGGAAAGGACAGCCAGGACAGCCTCATGGCAGGCTAAGGGACTGCAGTGGTAGGGAGGGACAGGGTGCCAACATCACCACCATGGGCCTTACCCATGCGTGATGAGGACAGGACGCCTCACCAGACCTGTTTCCCTCAAAAGCAGGGCAGGCCAGGCAATCACAATGCTCTAAGTCCTTCTGCTCCTTGGGTAAAACTCAGATGTTTCAGGTCTTGATATTTTAAGGAATAAATAGACAGCAACATAATTTTACATAACTATAACTTCTGCTTATTCTTCAATGAAAGACCTCTGTATTTAAAATCTACATTTTTAGTCCCACCAGGGCAAATTATTGGCTACTAAAATACCATACATAAGTGTAAGATTTAAAAGGAGAAAAAAATCTTTTCTTTTCTTTTTTTTTTGACAAATTTTTTCAACTGTGGTTCTTGGGCTGGCCAGATAGCTCAGCAAACTAAAGCACCTGTTTAGGCAGAGCCCAGTGGCTGGGGTTTGATCTGGCGGCATGCTGAGGCAGGTGTCGTGGTGTGCACCTGTACTCCCAGCTCTTGGGAGGCTGAAAACAGGAGGATCACGAGTCTGGCCTATGCAGTGAAACCCTGTAGACACTGTATGTCCTATAGACTCTGTCCTAAATACATTAAAAAAGAAACTATGGGTCTAAATGTACTACATACAGTAGAGATTCTATTTTTCAAAACTGAGGGATCCTTTTCCATTTTGAATAATAAACCTCTTCTTATATAATAATATTTATTAGTTATGATGCCAAAATTATAGTACTGTTCTCACTCATTCCAAGAAAAACAACAAAAATAGAAAAGCATGAAAAAGAAAATAAAATTTCAACACATCCTACCACTAGAGATAATTTCTGTTTACTTGATTTCTTTTATTCCAATCTTTTCCCTATCTTCATGTATGTGTGCTTTGCAAAAATATATGAGGGTATATTTATAAAGTTTACATAATATTATTTATCCTGTCTTATAATCTGCATTTTTCCATAATGGTATGCTGTGAGTAATGTGTCATTAATATATATCATTAAAATATAACATAATTAATGATATATAAAGATATATGTTTATCATTAAAATAAAGGTATCATATTTATCTTAAAATTAATTATACATTTTAGTAATTTATTTAATGATAAATATACTTAGATATTATATATAAATATATTCAAATATATTAGACTTAAGTATGTTTATATATGTATTGTATTGCTTTGCTTTGCATTGAATTGCATTGCATTGCATTGCATTGTATGTATTTAGTACAGGGTCTCCTTACACAGAGCAGACTCACAGTGATCCTTCTGTCTTCAGCCTCCCAAGCACTGGGATTAGGGATGTGCACCACCATGTCCAGTCTCAGTTGCTTTCTCAGCGTGCCTCGGGAGCAGGGCTGCCAACACCCGCTTTGTCTGCCTACTTATGCACTTTAGTCTGTTGGCCCCTGCTTATATATTTAAATATTTACCTGGCATGTATTACTTGTTTGCATGAGTTATCACATGGTTTTTGAATTTCTACTCCTCAGCCACCACCCCTCTTCCCCACATGAGACAAATTCCCAGCCACAGCTGAGCATCCGAACATGTTGTCAGTAGGGTGTTGTACTGTTTATTGTCTGCTGCCCTGTGCATGGCTCACTTACCAGTGGGCTGTTTGAGGAGAGTTCCCTGCTCTAGCAGGTGTACCTGGGAGCATGCCACCTACCCATGCCAGCTCTGGCCATATCGCTGACATGAACTTGCTCCTTCTCTAAGCAAGCACAGCCCTCCTGGGACTGACACTAGAGCTGCAAATCTGTCTCCTGGTGCTCTTTCCCAAATGCCTCTTTAAACATGCTCAATAATAGATGAGCACCTGGGCCCTTCCTCATGAAGGAATGTATAAGCAGTTTTTAGAACATGAAAATGCTACTTGGCTCTTAAGAGCTGATTCTTGCAGCATCCCCAGTTCCCTAGGACACAGTTTAATACCACTCACTCCAGGACAGAAAGTGGTTTTCCTGGTGGGATTTGTTGTCTCTATTTCCTCTTTCAGGTTACATTTTTCAGTCCTGGGCTCAACTCTTATGGAAACTTTACAGCCAGTTGGCTGGCATAGATGTCCCCAATCCCTGTGGCTACCTGCCTTATGTGCCCTGCTTCATGACGCAAGCAGGATGGCAATGCTGATTTGCTGTGGTTGATCTATCCTAGTGTCCCAGAGATAGGTGAGTCTCTTCCCCTTGGCTTATCATGCGTTGGCTCTGCCATCAACCTATTGAGTGACTTTGGGCAAATCATGAGATGTCCCTGGAATTTGAACCTAGTGAGAAGATTTGGATACCTCTATAAGGCCCCCTTCCACTTTGTGCAGTTTATGGCTTCGGGTACAGATGTGGGTTTTCCCTAGTCTTCTGATGATGGTATGTGTGTGTTTAGTGTTTATTCATCAGTTAGTTATAAGAATTTATTATATTTAGAATTTCATTTCTTACATGAGGCAGCTCAGTCATTTGGTTTGAGGGGTTGGGGAGATAGCTTGGGGCTAGGGAGATTGCTCAGTGGAATAAGCACTTGCCTGGCAAACATGAGGTCCTGAATTCAATCCCTGGTACTACAAAAAATAATAATAATAATAATTTGGTTTGATGGACTTTCTTTATTTCATTTTCTAAATGTATTTAATACAAGGTCTACAGGGTCTCATTACACAGATCAGATTCACAATGATCCTCCTGTTTTCAGCCTCCTAAGCACTGGGATTGCAGGTGTGCACCACCATGCCCAATTTCAATCACCATCTCAGTGCACCAAAGAGGCAGGGCCAACATGGAAGTCTGGGGATCAAACCCTGGTCACTACATCTGCCTAAGTAGGTGCTTTAATCCACTGAACTATCTGGCCTACCCACCCATGGGCTTTCTTTTCAGCTACCTTCTCAGAAGGATGTTTAGAAAGGAGGTTGAATTTTCTACTGCCATGCTTCTTCTGACTTTTAAGTAATTCATAACCTTGAGCAGCATTCACTGGAAGCTTGCTACTGAGTGACCAGAGGAAAACCCTTCTCTCTTGCTGCCTATGCAGCTGAAGGAGACACTTGTGATTCTAATCAGGCAGTGCTGCCTGCGTCCTGGGAATGTCACAGTCACATACCTGAGTTTCTGAGTTCCTTATAAGACTGAATAGTCTTTTTTATTGCTATATGGAAGATCAAGTATTCTACCACAGAGCTATATCCTCAGCCTTTATTTAATTTTTAATATTCAGATAGACATTCACTAACTTCCCAGGTGGGACTTGAACTTGCAGTTTTCCTACCTCAGTTTCCTTCAGGGCTAGGACTTCAGGAATTCCTATGACTGGCTGAAAAAGCCTTTTTTTACTTCTTTGTTTTGGAACATAGTCTGTGATCATCTTTCACCATACCTGGGATCCCTTCCTTCAAAATTAGAAATCATGTACAGGGCCTGATAGCCCTTTTGGGTCTTCTTTTTTATATTATGAGATCCTTACAGCATTCAAGAATGAAAACTGTGTATTTGTGCTCTGGTTTACCATTCATTCAGCTTTTAATTCTTTTCTGTGATATGACAGATTCTGCTCTCCAAAATGTGAGTGTGAGGAAGATAAATGGAGAAAAGTGATAGATTGGTGGGGAAAGCCAGAAAGCATATGAAGAAAAGGATGAAGGAAGGTGATAGGAGAAATCAGGGATGAAGGCTTAGAGGCCTTTGGAAGGAGAAAAGCAATAGTGCCAATCCCACCCCAGGACAGGAAATGGAAAGAAAGGTATCAGAAGTCATAAGCCCTAAAATTTAGGGCGTCAACATACTAACTTAGGTCAATTTTTCCCTAATAGATTCCCTAAAGCAATAGGAGCTCTGCACATCACACAAGCAAGTATTAGTAACAACTAATACTCGATCAACCCATTATGTGTTAGTAGTTATAGTTCAGGCACTGTTCTTAGCAGATTCCTTCATTAAATCATAATAAAAATCTCTACAACGTCTTTACTGAGTCAGTGTTTAAGATAAACAAACAAACAAGAAGCACAAAGCCTAGAGAGGCTTATTGACTTTTGCAAACACACAGTCAAGGAGATGGGTGGGCAATCAGTCAATTAGATTCGGTACTGTCCTGCCCCCCTCCACCACTGAACACAACACAGAAAAAAAGTTGGGGCCATTCACATTCTGTAGGGTGGATTAATGTGTAAAAGCTTCTAATTGTCTTAATGCATTGCTCTCCTCCATTGGTTCTTGCTGCTCTGAAATTCAGGACTCCTGCTGGATGTTTGCTGAACATGGCCTGCATTTTTGCTTTGGCCTCAGGCAGACCTGGGTGTAATTGTCACCCAGGTTGGGCTGCGCAGACCTATTCTGGGCTGAAGTGATTTAGGACAACAAGCCTGGGGGGAAAATGACAGATTTGCTTGTACATTGAAAGAAATATGTGAATTGCGTGGGTTTGGATACCTGGTGTCCGATGACTTTTCTTCTTTGAGTGATGCTTCCTTTAAAATGAGTGGCATCCACCACCCCATTAACTTCCAACTTTCCTGGATTGTTTGGAAGTGTACTTCAGCTAACCACCTAGCCCAACTAGATTACTGATCTCTTTTACTCATAAGGAGAAAGCTATTGAAGATTCATTTTCACCCCATTTTTTTCCCAGTTGAAGTGCTCTTGCTGTTGTTCTGGATTGCAGGTTTCTGTGAAAGTTGTAAGCTGCTCTGGGGTATGAAACCTTCTGGGCAGTAGCCGAGCCTGCGACAGAGCGTTATCCCCACCTGCGAGCTGTGCTGCCACCTCAGACCAGCCTTTGCAGAGCTGCAGGCACATCCAGCTTTTCCTATCTGAAATTGCCATTGTAACTGGTGGACTGGGACACCAGGACCTTAGTATCTGGACAGTATGAGCTCCAAAAAGCCAAACACACCCACAGGATGGCCAGATTGCATGCCAGAGCTTTTAGCAGTTTCAGCTACAAAAGAGAACAGAGTCAGCACCTGTTGTGTACAAGAATCCTGGTGTAAATACACAGTCAGAAGCAGAGTCCGTTGACTCACTGGCTGCACATAGGGCTGAGAACACCCTGTGCATCCTCACCTTGGCATTCCCCTACACGTGGTGATCTGAAAGCTTAAGGCAGGAGCCATCAGATAGAGTCAGCAATGGATTTCCTAAGAGGTGGGCTTCCTGTCACGATTCTCGCTTTTGTCTTTCACATACAAACAAGCAAATGGGATTAGTTAACCTTCCTGGGGGTCTTTCATTCTTGTTTTCTGCTTACTTCTCAACATGGACACATTTTCAAACAGCTTCCTGGAGCTGCTTTCCAAAGAAATAGGGAAGCTTTTCTTTCCTTTCCCACCTCCCCATCTCCCTTTCTATCCAGCCCCACAGTACCTCTTATCATGATAATTCCAGAAATAACATCTCCCTTTTCTGCCCTGCCTTTTATCTGAGGATTCCCACGGAGCTGCTCTGGCAATGCAGCTATTCAGCAGCCCACCTCCGGCCCAGCTCTGCTCTGCTTCTGGGTCACAGGGGGAAAAGCACTGGAAGCACAGCTTCAGCTTTTTTGTTTTTGGAGAGGTGCAGAAAATAGGTAGCAGAATTGCTTAACCCATTCTTGGTGTGATTTTTTTTAACAAAATAATCAGATACTAAGTCCTTTGTCTGGCTCAAGGGATATAAACTCTTGCGTAAAGGAACCATAGGTCTCTACTGTTGAAACATTGAAAGATGGACAACTCAATGAATCAATGGTAATAGGCAAAACTTGTGTGCCGAAAGTACATGGAGACACTTAGGGGAAATGCTTGACATGAAATCACAGTCTTGGGAGAGTACTCAGCGTACATACTTGATCAACAAGGCACAATGCCTATCAGGTTTGTAGGACACCATGCACTTCTACTGTAATTGGCACCTGAGAGTTCACAGCAACAGGTCCAGTAAGTGGACTTATTAATTTACTGACCTCCTTTTGGTATGTGGCATGGGTGGTCACTGTCTCCTTGCACAGAGGAGCTCTCTGTCTCTCTCTGCGCACCCCTGTCTCCCTGACCCTTCTTTCAGGCCCCAGTCCACCCCTCCTGAGCTTTTGCTCTTACTCCATCTGCAGGCCCTGATTTAGTGATGCTCTCTAGCATCACTTTACTGAGCCCCTCATCTCCTCCCAGATCCATCTACATAGAATTCATGAGCAGACCCTGCCTAGCAGTGCTCACTTGCTGATTTGTGTGCCCACATTTTTCTCTGGCCCTGAGCTTAGAGGTCCAACCACCATCTTCTAAGCCTTTACTTTTATGTCCCGTGGAGCTCCCATCCCTCCCATACTCAAAAGTAAACTCATCTTCTTTCTCTCTGTGCTTTTGTCCTCGTATTAACCCTGGTAAGCAATCCACCAGTTGCCCAGGAGTCAACACTGGATTCCTCTTCCTCACTGGCCCATCTCTTATATCTACCTCCTTCTCTTTGCCTCACTTATTGCCTTTATCACTTATTGTAGGAATTTCTGCAGTACCTCCTTCCTCTGACCCTGATGTAGCCCTACTCTAATGTATCTGTCACATGACCTCAGGTGGAGTCTTCTCAACATAAAATTATTCATGTCAGTGCCCTGACTAGGACTCTGCAGTTGTGCTCTAATAATGCCATGATGGAATCTCAAAGCCTCTCTAAGGAGCTTCAGTATTTATTTTGGGCTGTAGATTCCTTCTTGCTGCTTTGCCCTCATTTTCTCTCATTTTTCAACTCACACTCAGAGTCTCTTCCATGCGCAATGGATTGCAAAGTTGGGCAAAGTAGCACATGGTTGCAGTCTCAGCTATTTGGAAGGCTGAGGCAGGAGGATCACTTCAACTCAGGAGCTCAAGACCATTCTGAGAAACAAGGAAATCCCACCTGAAGAAAAAGTTATTTTATTCTGCCTTACTTCTGCCTCCCTCCACATAAGTGTTTTGTTTTCCTTTTTTAAGCCTGCGTGGGAAGTTGCCATTTTTTATTTCTCCTTCAGACCTTTTCTGCTTGGCTAACCCTTAATGACTCATCAAGGGTCAGTTCAATGTTGTCTTCTCTAGTAAGTTTTTCTTGACCTCTCTGTAGGCCCATTAGAAACTGATTATGTGTGTTCTTAAACTGACCGACACTCATTTCATCCTTGCATGTATCACATTGTACTGCCCGCCCTCCTTATCCCCCGGGACTTTTGGAAGTTTTGGAACCAATTCTCCTGGAATACTAAAGATGACTGTATTAAACTATTCATTTGTACATGTTTCTCTTCTCTAGATATTGAGTTCTGAAAGAGTAAAAGTGAAGTGTTTGTCTCTAGATTATTAATGGAAGATGCAGTCTTGAACATAGAAAATGTTCTCTAGACATTAAATGGATGTGCATATGAAATCCTGAATTGTCTCATTTAATACTAACGACATTCCACTGGGTAAGTACTATCCAGGTTTTACACGTGAAGAACTGAGATCTGGAGAGGTTAAGTTACTTGCTTAGTACACAGATATCAAGTCATAGAGCAGTGAGTGTCTGTCTGGACTTTGTGGATATGGGCATGGGCTAGTAGACCAGTTTCTATTTACTGGCACCTCAGATTGACCATCAGATGCTTTCTAGTTAAATTATGACAAGTGTAGGAAGAGTTCGTATGAAAGAGCTTAGGCTGAGACTTAGGCTGAATAAAGAAAATCAGCTACAGATTCTGAAGCCCAGTGACATGAATGGGAAATCATGTTGGCTTTTGTTTCCATTTCTGAATGCCTACTGATGAAATCAATACCAGACAACCAGTCAGCTAACATTCACTGGCCTATCATTTTGTGCTGGGCTCACTGGAGGATATAAAGCCAGTACGGCATTTCTTTTATTTCCCTAGTACGAGGGATTGAACCCAGGAAACACTGAGATAACTGCATGCTCACCTAATTAATTAATTAATATTTTGATACAGGCTCTTCTTACATTGTTCAAGCTGACCTCAAACTTATGATCCTCTTGCCTCAATGTCGTGAGTAGCTTGCACCACTATACCCAGCATAATGCCATTTTAAAAAATGAAGTTTATACAGAGGTATCTTCCTTTGTCTCCTCTCATTTTTGTCTTTCCTTCCAAATGCAGTAAAATTTCTTAGGTTTTCTCACCATACTGGGTTAAGGGTAAGGTGTTGGCTGGCTATTTATCCATTCTTGGCTGGTGACCAATTGTGTTGACTAAATTTCTAATTGTAATTGAGGATAGAACATAATCTCTACCTTAAGGCTGGATAAAGGCAGAGATGATTCCTGATGCTGCTTTGTTTCCTTTCACTTTTCTAGACCCACTCGCCTTTTCCTCTTCCATGAAAGAGTCACATATTGCCATCCTTTCTCTTTTCTACTCAATGCCTGGGCCATAGTCCCCATTGTGGGTTAAGAAGTCTAGACCAGAGGCAGCCTAGGCTTTTGAAACAAAGAGATGCTCTCACTATATCTTGTTCCCTTCTTCTACTCTTGGTGTATCTGCTTCAAACTTTTCTTCTCTGGTTTAGTGGAAATCACCCACTCACAAATCTATAAGGTAAAAATTGTAGATAGAAAGAGGTTACAGTCACCCTTTAGGCTAAATGATATTTTCTTTTCTTTTTTTTTTTTTTTTTTTTTTTTTTTTTTTTTTTTGTCTTTTTGAGACAGGGTCTCACTATCCAGTTCAGGCTGGCCTCTAACTCACTTTGTAGCTCAGGCTGGTCTCGAACTCACAACAATCCTCCTGCCTCAGCCTCCCGAGTGCTGGGATTACAGGCATGCACCACCACGCCCAGCCTTAAATGATATTTTCTAACACAGCTTTCACCAAGTGTTCTGCATGCATTTATTCTCTCAAAAAAATAATCAGCACCTACTCTATCCCAGGTTCTTATTCATTACACTAGTATGAAGACTCTCTAACAAACAGAACAAAGTCTGTTCCTTGTGGAGTGCCTAATCGACCTAGGGAGACAGAAAATGTTGGAATGAAGTAAATTACACAGTACGTTGACTAGAGATTGGTGCTAACAAGAGGAAATAAAGCAAGGAAGGAGGTATGAAAGATTTTAAGAAAGGTATCAAAACTTTAGATAAAGTAGCCAAGGAAGACCTCATTGAGAGAATGTATTTGGAGTTGCTGAACTGAGTGAAAAGTTTTCTCTTTATTTTTTTGAGGGGGATATAATTATTTGTCCAGAACTCCAGGGGAAAAGAGGAATGGCTGGTAGATTCTAAGCTTTAGCACTAAGGTTTCATTGGAAAGATAAACACACATATTAATGAAATTACATGTCTTTTTATTGTGAGCTCACACACTAAGATCTTGTAATTTTTACATAAGAATTTTCCTCCCATGTGACCAGGGAATATATTTTGTGGTCAGATTGGAATCTTGAGAAAGGATGGAACTTACATTGCCAATGCCAGAAAGGCAGATGGAAGGCAAGATCGTACTGGGAAGAAGGAAGCCCCGTGTGGCTGGGCATGAAGAAAGGGACTTACTTAGAGAGTAGCAGAACCAATAAGAAGCCACACTGGCAGAGGATTGTTGGGAAATGAAGTGTCTAGGAGGCCTTGACTACCAGGCCAAAGGGAATTCTATTTCTATTTTATTTACAAGAAGGTTCTTTGTAGTACCAACTAGCAGAGAGACATTGAAACATATAGTGTGCCAATCACAGGGCATGGCACATAGTAGGCACTCAGGGAGCACCAACAAACTTCACTGGAGGGAAATGCTGGCTCTATAAAGGGACATGGTCGCACGTGTGGTTTTCAAGCAGGCAATTGTGTAATTTTTGCTCACATAGATATATTTTAGAAGAACCGCAAATGTGCTTAGGATATGCATCTCCAATCTTGTTTCACACCTGAGAAAATGATGGCCAGAGGTGCGGCTGTCTAATGGAAGATCCTACTGCTCAGATAGTGGCAAAGGTGAAATTTCTCTTCCTGATTATTTTCCATATAGCTTCGTATGAGCATATGTTCCCCCAACAGACCATGTAGTGCATCTGGTGTGATCTGCTGTGGAAGCTTGTTCCAGGCAAGGCTACTGTCTCACATCTCAAGGAGCCAAAGGCGCGTCAGAGAAATGTAAGCTCTCAGATTCTTACAGTGCGGAAAACTGTTCAATTTTGTAGTAGCCTTTTGATGGACAGATTTAATTATGATCTAGGTGGAATGTTTTGTTTTTCTGCTAAGCTCCCATAATCTTGTAGAACTATCCTTAACAATTCATCCTCAGTTTTGGTTGCTTATTTTGCCTCTGTGGCAAGGGGGCAAGATGGACAGGTCAGAGACATTTGAGGGAAACCTGAAAGAATCAGAGAAAATAAAGCAGTTGGAGAAAAGGCAACCCTCCCCCTTTCACTTTCTTTCTTCTCTGTGTGCCTCCTTGCCCTCATTGCTTCTTTCAGATAATTACTTTTGAGCTTCTGCTCTATGCAATCGTTATGCTACTGCCTTCTCCTGCATTCTTCTGCTTATTCCTGACAACTTCTTTGGAAAGTCAGTACTATCTTCACCTCTAGTTGAGGAAAGTGAACAAGGAACTTGCCCAAGATCCCTTGATGATATTAGTGGCATAGCCAAGATCCATAAGTTAAAGAAGGTGCTGCACTCTCAAAGAGACCTAACAATAAGTTCTACAGTGCCAGTCCCTCTTAGGTATTTAATTTTGGATGTAATTTAATTTTCCTTCATTACATCAAGAGATCCTCCAGGGCAGGGAATTGTACTCCATTCTCTAATATCCTCATTCTGCACTACCAGTATCTTTTGCTTGAAAGTTGAGCATGATCAAGTCCAAATACATTCATTGACTTCATATGCCTTTTCAACTGTACCCTGCCTATTGTCATAGGAGAGAATTTCATTAAGTAAAGTCTTTCATAGGAGAGAAATTGCTTGCCTGCAGCAGTGGGAGGACACTCGATAATTTAGGGATTCTTATAGCAAATGACAGCTGTCCCTTGGGCCTTTCATATCTGCCAGTGGGTCTTCTAAGACACTCATGTTAACCCAATCAATTGCATTGGGATTGAAGTGGCTGTACCCTTCACTGCTCTCTGTTCCAATGAAGCAAATTTCAAATTCCTAGAAGATTCCTGCGTTATTCACTTCTCCATGGCTGGGACAATCACAGAGCATGGTACATACTTTACACAGACAGCACAAAGGAGACACAATTCATTTTGGCTCACAGTTTCAGATGTTTCCATCTGTGACTGTCTGGCACTAAGGAAGAAGAAGCAAGGTGGAAGTGCATAGTCGAGAAAAGTTGCTGACCTCATGGCAACCCTGAAACAGATAACAGGAAGAAGAAAAGGAAAGGTCTAGGGACAAGATGCTCCCTTTAAAGGCACGCTTCCTGCAACCTGTTCCCTCCCACTAGGCCTGTCTCCTAATAAGCTCATTCAGCTCTGAACTCATCAATGGACAAATCCACTGATAAAGTTAATGCCCTCATAACCTGTTCAGCTCTATAAGACCTACCACATGGATTCACTGGGGACCAGTCCCTCAATACATGAGTTTTCAGGAGAGCTTCCTATTTAAATCATTACAGTTAGTTAATTAGTGACACGTATGTTTCTCTATCCTCCAGCGAGTTTCCATCACAGCACTCAGTCTTGTACCTGGCACAGAACAGACTCTCAACTGCTGAGCTCTTTCTGAATCTCTACTTTAGAAATTGAACACTATGATGGCTTAACAGAGCTAGGGCTCATACTGCTGCCCTCATGCACCCATGTAATTTGCCATGTCAAAATTTTGATACACCTAGTTTATTACTGTTCCAGTAATTTAACAGAGGCACATATAAAATACAGTCCAATTCGGCCCAACAATAGGCAGGTTCAGCCAAGCCTAACCAATGAAATTTCAGCCCCTACAATCTACATCAAGCCAACAACCCCCTTAGATGTCTAAACCAGTAGTCTCTGACTTGACAAGCTCAAAGTCAGCCTGCTTTCACCTTTTATCCAACCAAACTTCAGTTCATCCAGTGAAATGAAGCTACAGGATTTACTGCAACCAAGCAATAACCCGAGGTATGGAAGCTCATTCTTGGTCTCAGGCTTTTGCTCCTGTGGTATTCCTGAAGAGAGACTCGTTACTATACTCCTCTGAGTTATGTGCTTGGTGGAGCAGTTCTCTTTTGGAAAGAACTTATCTAATTCCTCTTAGAATGAGTGGGAGCCCCTCTTTAAGGTAGTCAGGCAAGCCCCATCCTACTCTGCTGCTTCCCTCTCTTCCTCTCCTCTCTCAAGTGAAAGGTGGATATCAGTCCCCAACAGGGAGCCAAGGGAAGGGGATGTGGTGAGACGAACAGATTGGAGCAGTTTTTAAATTTTTACTTTCAAGCTGCTAGATACTTTAATAGGTTCCTGACTTCTAGCCACCATTTTGTAACCCATATTATGGTAATAATAGTCAATAATGAAAATTAATGAGCTGAAAAGAGTGGCACTTGCCTTAATCCTAGTTTTCTGGGAGGCTGAGGCAGGAGGATAGCATATTCAAGTCTGGGCAACTTAGCAATTTAGGGTCACTATACAAAAATTTTTTTAAAAACCTTTTTTTTTTTTGGTGGAACCTGGCATTGAACTCAGGCCCTTGCACTTGCCAGGAAAGCATTTATTCCACTGAGTCATCTGTCCTGCTCTTCAAACAAATCTTTAAAGGACTGGAGATGTAGCTCAGTAGAAAATCCTGGGATCTACACAATTGCCAGAAAAGAAAATTGCCACAAAAGAAAAGATACAATTAATAAAGTGTAGAAAGCAAGTGTGTACTAGAGAAGAGTTAGCCTTTTTGGCATTAGACACATCTAAGTTTAAATCTGAGTTTTATTGCCTACTGGCTTTGTGACCTTGGATAAAATTAAGTAACTCTTTCAAAGCTTGCTTTCCCTCTTCATGAAACAACAAATTGTCTTAGTTTTCATTGATGCACAGGAAATTTTCTCAAAGCTAGCAGCCAAAACAGTGCATGTGTCCTGCCTTATAGTCCCTGGGGTAAGAAACTCAGGCAAGTTGTAGTTGGGTCTTGCATCCAGGGTCTTACTACAGTGCACTGAGGCATCAGCCATCCCGCCTCCTCATCTGGGGCATGTAGTGGGGAAGCTCACGCTACTAGTTGAAAGAGTTCATTTTCTTTGTGGCTCTCTGAGTGAGGTTCATAGTAGGATTGGCTGGAAGCCCCCGCACCCCCAGCTTTTAGAGGTCACACACAGCTCCTGGCTCTGTGGCCCTCTCCATAGACACATGATAAGTACTGTTTTCTTCTTCAAAGCCAGCAGAAGAAATCTTATATCATAATCATGGGGGTGACGTATGTTACCTTTACTATGAAAAGATAAACTAATTAAAGGAGTGACATCTTACCAGGTTTGCCATATTCTGTTAGTTAAAAGCAAGCCTCAGAGGAGATAATTAGGCTGCTTGAACCACCTTTTTGGGTCCAGTGAGGATTCATGGGGCCCATCTATGCTCACGATATGAATAAGGGTCGGTTCCTCACTGTGCAGTATGTATACAAGGCAGATGTTCTGAGAAATATAGAGACGAATCAAGAAAAGATGGAGCTAGAAGAGGAAAAATGAGTAACAAAGGAAGAGCTGAGCTAGGAAGGGTGGATGGGTCTGCTTGTAGCCTGTCATTAGAGAGATCATGTGCATTTCTTGACTTTGCTTTTTGTAATTTTGAGGAGAGGAATTTGCCAGTGTTACCCCCTCATGATTTGTTTTTGTATCAGCTTTTTGGTTCTTATTCCATGTTGCAGCTGTCCGCTCTTTCATTTTCATCAGAAAGCACTGTTCAAGAGTTCCTAAAAGCTTTTACTATCTTACAATTATTAAGTACAAGAATATAAACTTTTACAGTGAGGTAATATTTTTGTTTCTTCTAATCTTCCCTTTCAAATACATCTCTTTCTTTTTCCCTTTTTAAGATTCTACAACTAAGTCTATAGACTCTACCCTTTTTCCCCCTATTGTTAAGATATTTATTTTATGCAGAAACTGCCTTGCAGGAAAATTTGAATGAATAAAAAAAAAATCAGTGATCAGGGGGAAAATGTTAGGGGAAGACAGGGGGGAGAGTTATCGGTGTCCTTCCTCCTCCCTGGAAGTGGAAGGACTAAGCCAGTGTCAAGAGGCAAAACAGTGAACCATTAAGGTTTTGGGAGAAAATGAGGAAAGGTAAGAAAAAAAATTGTTTATCCAAAGAAATTAGCACTAAACATTTGACTCTTTATAAATTATGATTCTATTCTAGACCTAGACCCAAATATCTTTTAGAAAACGACTGGTATGTTTTTCCTAAAGGAAGTTATTTACATATGCCCAGCATGAGACCATTTAGACTAGTCTCCAGGGGCTGAGCTGATGCTCATTTACCACTGAAAAAAATAGTGTCTTCTGTTGTGTGATGGGACACTTTAATTGAATGCTCCTAGAATTGTAACTTTGGTGTTTTTGCAGCATACACTGAGTATAAATAATAGGAGGAGGCCAGGGGACCATGCCATATGGACAGAATTCACAACCTTGTGTCCAAAGCCCAGATTCAAACCACTAATCTGCCATAAACAAGATCCATGAGCCTTAGGGGCCTGGAAGATAGCTCAGTGGAATAAGCCCTTCCCTGGCAAATGCAAGAGCCTGAGTTCAATCCCTGGTTCCACAAAAAAAAAAAAAAAAAAAAAAAAAAAAAAAAAAAAAAAAAAAAAAAAAAAAAAAAAAAAAGATTCATGAGCCTGGGCTGTCACCAAAGTACCCTGAACATCAGTTGTCCCAATTTTCATGTGCAAATTATGAAATAATAAAATATTGGCAGGGCCGGGGAGATACCTCTATAGTCTAAGTGCCTGCCTGGCAAGCACAAAGACCCAGGTTCAATCCTGGTACCATATGCCATGCCTGCCCCATCCCAGGTACACAGAGACCAAGTGTGGTGGTGCACACCTATAATCCCAGCCCTGGGGAGGCTGAAACATGAGGATCACTATGCGTCTGAACTGTGTAATGAAACCCTGTATCAAGTACTATCTATCTATCTATTTATCTATCTATCTATCTATTTATCTATCTATCTATCTATTAATCTATCTATCTATCTATCAGTGACCTCACAAGGGAATGAGGCTATCAGAACACCTCCCACATAACCAGCATTCAAAATATTTGAGAACATATAGAGAAGGATACATAAACAGGTTGACATTTGACTGATAAATTCTAGACAGTTTGCAAATGTAATGTAACCCTTAGTTCTCCAAAGCACAGATAGATAAAACAAAAAATGCATGTAGTAATTTTCCATTTGAAATAATTAGGCCCTTAATTAAGAGAAAAATCACAGACCCTTGTATATGGAAGCCATATTCAGGGTCAACAGATCCAAGCCCTCTTTTACTGATGGAGATATACTCTCAGCTAGAAAAGGTTAGGTGCCTTGCCAAGGGTCATTCATGGAATGGCAGAGATTGAATCAGGAGCAAGATCCTCATCCTCCTGCCTAGTGTTCCTTCTGCCAGGCAGTGTGCGCACATACAGTAATTTCAGAGAAAAATAAAGACAATGGATACAGGCAATTTTGTTCAACATAATGGAAGATTTTTTTAAAATAAAGTTATACTTTGAACATTGACTTTAATTTCAGTTGTAGGGGAGTACAGCTTTGAACTGCCAAAAAAAGTCACAAATTCTGCTTGCATGATCCCAGAGCTGGATGGAGGCTTTCTATATTCTAAACTGAACTTCATTAAATCATCTGCATTTATTTTTCTCTTGACAAGTAAACACGTAAAAATGGTGCTGCATAGGGCTTGGTCCTGGATCCACTTCTAGTTAAGATTGTCATCAATGGCTTGGATACTGCAACAGCATGCTCATTAAGTTGTAGATGAGAGTGAATTTAAAGTGGAGGCTAAAGCCTTAGGGGATGCGATTAGAATTGGAAATGACCTCAACAAATTGGACAAGTAATCAGAAACTAACAGGATGAAGTTCAGTAAAGACAAGGGCGAAAGGAAGTCAAAAACTCAGAGAAAATAAAGACAAGAAAAGCCTGGGACATGGAAATGGCAGGGCACGCTATGAGCTACGGAAGACGTGTGAGTGACAGAGAACCTCAAGTTAACACCGTGTAATTATGTGAAAGCATTGATCACAACAGCAATTGACACATATATTTTGGGTTCTGTTCTTTCTGGGAAGGAAAAATGTGATTCTGAATTTTTTAATGGAAGGTTTACCCTTAAATCACTCTCCATATAATAGAATTGGATTCACCAGAGGGAAACTGTTGTAAGATGCAGTATTTAATATCTCTCATATTTTTTTTAAACTTCCAGTGTAAAAAGCAAACAAAAGAACTTGCTGTTCCTTGGCTACCTGAGTAGGTAAAATGCATCAGCCTTACCTATTCATCCTATGTACAAGGTAGGTTCCTTCCTATCACACTTGCAGCTCCTGCAGGTATGGGGAGGCCTGGCCAGTCTTTGGTCTTTAGTTCATTATTCCTAAAAAATTATAATGATCCAGAAGTACTTAACATTACTATTATTTTTGTTGTTGTTGTTATTATTATTGTCATTTAAAAACCAACACATCACTGAGAGACACAGTTTATCTCCATGCAACATTTTTTAAAAATTTTATTGTAAAGAGTAAAAATAAATTGGGCTGGCCAAATAACTCAGTGGATTAAAGCACCTGCAAGCAGGCACAGAGGCCGGGGGGTTCGATCCCTGGGCCTGCTGTGCTGGTCCTGCCCCTGGGGCATACTGAAACTGGGTGTGGTGGCAGGTAACCTCTAATCCCAGCTTTTGGTAGGCTATAAACAGGTGGATCACTATGAGTCCGAACTAGCCTGAGTTCAATCCCTGGTTCTGCCAAAACAAACTATGAGTCCGAACTAGTAGTGAGACCCTGAACACCCTGTAGACCCTTCCCTAAAATACAAAAAAAAAAAAAAAAAAAAAAAAAAAAAAAAAAAAAAAAAAAAAAAAAAAAAAAAAAAA
>PVKA01005213.1:8990-38389 GCA_004027165.1 Ctenomys sociabilis | reverse complement strand
TGGAATATTATGTATTTTACCATCAAATCTGTTACTCAGATTAACAGATATAGGCATGTAAGATTAGACAAATACTTGAACATTAATGCTGGCTTTTATTTTTTTATTATTTATTTATTTTATTTATTTTTTTTGTGGACCTGGGGATTGAATTCAGGCCCTTGTACTTGCCAGGGGAGTGCTTATTCCACTGAGCCATCTCCCTGGCCCCAATGCTGGCTCTCAATAAACCTTAATTTTTTCTTCTCCTTTTCATTTTTTATTTTTTAACTTATTTTAAAAAGAGTATAAGAATAATTAATAAGATATTAGAAACTACACATTTAGAAGAGCAAGATGAGAGATATTGAACTGTAGTTTTTGTATTGCACATTGCTGTCTTCTCTGTAGTTACTCGGATTGCAGATATTAGCATATAGAATTAGTCAAAGTGAAAATTGTAAACATTAATGGCTACTTTCAAAAAACTGATAGAAATTAGTACTACAATCCTCTCAGCCATCCTATATATATGCTTGTATGCTTTTTCATGCTTCCTTTCTCCCTTATTTTTTCTCCTTTCCCTCATCTTCATTGTTTATTCCTTATGTTCACTACCTTTCCATTTTTCTATGTGTATTATACCTTTCGAATTTATTTATTCTTTCAGGTTCTTACACTAGGGAGATGATATGGTATTTACATATAGGAGTCGGATTTATTTCACTTATGAGTACAGCCTCTAGTTATATTCATTTACCTATAAAGGCCACAAGTTTGTCTTTCTTTACAACTGACTAATACTCCCCTGTATAAAACCTCTGCATCTTTTTATCCATTCCTCAGGTGAGGGGGATTTTGGCTGTTCCCAACATTTGGGTATGACAAACTGTGCTGCTTTAAACATGGGTGCACATGTATCACTATCCATGAAGCATTCTGTAGTGCATAATTATTTCCACTTAAAGGTGAGCTCAGTAGAGGAGCAAGGCTGGGAGAAGCACCTGGCCAGAGAGAAACGGGAGCACAGTGAGAGAGGCAAGTGGGATGCTGAGCCAGGGCCAGAGACATGAGCTCCGTAGTGGTGAAGGAAGGTGGTGTTAATGTCGGAGAGAAGGCAGGCTTATTGACAGCAATAAATAGACAGGACCAAAGTAGGGGTGTGGCTATCACTCATTAATGTCCTCCTGCCACATAAAGTGAAAGTTTCTTTCCATTTTCTGAAATCCTCAATAATCTTTTTTCTTAGGGTGTTGTAATTTTCCATGAAAAGATCTTTGACTTCCTTGGTTAAGTGAATCCCAAGGTATTTCATTTTCCGCGGTGCTATTGTGAAAGGTATTGTTTCTATAGTTTCCCTTTCAGTGTGTTTGTTATCTGTATAGAGGAATGCTATTGACTTCTGCGTATTGATTTTGTATCCTGCTATGCCACTGAATTTCCCTATCAGTTCTAGTAGTTTCTTGGTGGAATTTTTGGGGTCTTCCAAGTAAAGTATCATGTTGTCTGCAAATAGTGATAATTTAACTTCTTCTTTTCCTATTCTTACTCCCTTTATTTCTCCCTCTTTTCTAATGGCTGTTGCTAAGGATTCCAAGACTATATTGAATAGGAGGGGTGATAGAGGACATCCTTGTCTTCTACCTGATTTAAGAGTAAAAGATTTCAGTTTTTCCCCATTTAGGATTATATGAGCTTTTGGGTTGTCATAGATGGCTTTTATCAAGCTAAGATAGAGTCCATCTATTCCAATTTTCTGTAGGACCTTGAACATGAATGAGTGTTGGACTTTGTCAAAGGCTTTTTCTGCATCAATTGAGATGATCATGTGGTTTTTAGATTTCAGTCTATTAATATAGTGTATTACATTTATAGATTTTCAAATATTGAACCATCCTTGCATGCCTGGGATGAATCCTACCTGGTCATGGTGTATGATCTTCTTGATGATTTGCTGTATTCTATTTGCCAGGATTTTGTTGAGTATTTTTGCATCTATGTTCATGAGGGAGTTTGGCCTGTAGTTCTCCTTTTTGGTTGTGTCTTTCCTTTCCTAATTTAGGTGATCTAAATAACCATAGTGGCTCTATATATTCTACAGACAAGGACACTGGGAGAGGGGCAGATGTCTACCTGTCTGAGATGGTTCAGGTTTGTATGACGCCAGCCTCTCTGTGTGTTTTCAACTCAACTAATTTGCCTCAAAAAGTATAAAAATGTAAGAAGAGGTGAAGAATAATATAGGAAATAAACGGAAAATGCAGTAAGTGAAAGGGATGGAGAATGAAAGAGAAAAGAAATAGAGAACAGAGAAAAGGAAAGAAAAGAAGAAAGGTTGAAGGGAGAAACAAGTAAGAAATAAAAGCCCTAGTGAAGGGAGAAACAGACATGTGAATCTCCCACGAAGAACAGTCAGCTTTGACGAGTTCCCCTAGCGCTGCTGGAGCATCCATGCCTCATGGTGTCCTGCATTTTCCCACTCTTCCATCAGTACCGGACCCTGTTGAGAACAGCAGACTTTACAGGAGTCACAAAGAGCCTTGCCAAGGTCTACTGGAAAATAAGAGAATGATTAAAATGGCAGTAAGTGGAACATGTATGGCAACTTGAAAGGATATGGGGCATTGAACACTGAGAAGTGATCCATTGATGGTTTTCAGGTATGAGAAAAACTATTAACGCAGTGACTGCTGAGAATAGCATGATTTACCAGGTTTTAGAATCAATCTCCTCAGTGTTGGAACACTATGACTCCATTTATTACCTCTACTAGTGCAGAATCCTCTTATTTCTAAGGTCTATCCAAGTCACTGTCTCGCTGGTCACCACAGTCGATGAATCAGGAGCCATTGCTCTGGAAATGGGCTGGGATCTTTAGTAGAATGATCATAATGTGATCCAGATTACCTTCCCTAGAAGGATATGGCTTGGGACCATGGAGATAGCTCAGTGATCTAAGCACTTACCTGGCAAATACAAGGACCCAAATTTGATCCCTGGTACCATATACTGTACCAGCCCTGCCCCAGGCCTGCTGAGCTTGCCACCAAACCCTGTACCATATGCAAACTTTTTTCAAAAAGAAAAGATATGGCTGTAGGTGAGATAACAGACTCTGAATTTTGACATCCCAGCTTATTAGCTTAGTTATCTTCAGCAACTAACTCAACTTCCCTGGGCATCAGTACCCTTCTCTCTCAGTAGCAAAATATAGCCTGTTTACTTGAAATATAGATCTTCAGGACTTCTCCAAGAAAACAGCCATTCTATAGATGGTATCTTCCATTTCATTTTTCCTACTCTAAGAGTACAACAAAGTCACAAAGAGGGACCATTGCTACATGGGTTGCCTTACTCAGTAGGGACAACAGTAAGGAGGCTGAGCTCAGGAGTGATCTCCAGAAACTTCAGATCCCTGGACATCCCCATAGACGGGGGAGGGTAGGACAAGGTCATCAGGAACACACAGTTCTCTTAGTGATATGACTTATCAACACCCCCCCCCTTCATTAACAAGTGGTTCTTTGGTGTTAAAGGCTGACCTCTGTGCTCTGGCCTATGCATTTTTTTTTAAAAGCAGGGCTATTTTGAAATGAGCATTTAAATAGAGATGGACTGGATTTGCATTGAAATGGAGATGCATTTACCTTTCAAGTTAAAAAGACTCTTGTGTTTTTGCTATGGCCTACGTTGAGTATTTGGGAGCACAGCTCCGTCTTTGCAGCCAAGGCCTGGTTGTTCCCAGCATTATTTCCTACAGACAGTGTTCAGTACTGAGTGCCCATCTCTGCCAATAACCTCCTTCGGCCTGTATCTATGAGCCTTGATGTCACATTCTTTCAGCCTGTTCTTCCCAAATATAGAATACCTTGGTTTTAGTTTATTTCTTGCAGAATAACAAAATCTCATGAATGTATAGACCTTTAAATATATTTTTAAACATTTTCTGGTATTATGGGACTTCTTGGAGTCTCTTCCAAGATGCTTTTCAATTATCCTGTGGAACATGGCATAGAAAATCAGGAATCAGGGTCAAGGGAGGTACCCTTCTCTGGGAACTCATGTCTGGTGTGCATACGGCCAAGAGGAGCTCTTGGCCAATTTTCTTAAGTATACCTTGTTTATTACTTCATTTTTTTCTTATATCATCTTTGGTTTAGGTCAAGAAGTCATCACTCTTGCCATCTGGGACAGCGAAAAGGTTACAGCAGGGCTTTATGAAGAGTAGAAGCCTTCCTTTCCACTTCAGTGAGAAATCTAATCTTGTTTCTTTAAATTCCTTTTGCCATGCAGACATGCATACTTATTTACAGGTCAGTAACATCATTTTGGCTTAAACTGTTAACCAAGCTCTATTTGAGTTGAGGAAAACTTTCATTATTACTAGGAAATAAGCAGGGTCTAGGCCTTACATTTTTGGGACACCAGGTGGAAACAAAAGGAGAAAAGTGTTGAAATAGTCAGTGGGCTATTTGAACAGGCTGCTTAATTTTTATGGTTTCTCTGCATATATTAAAGCCCTAATGTCCTCAGCAGGGAAGAACACTGCTAAATCTTTTTCATCAAAGCCCTGTTTACTCTCAGGTTATAAAGGATAATAATTTGTTAGCTTAGGGAAGGCCTTATGTTGTGATTATCATTATCATATTTTAGAAAATGCTGACTATGCCATGAACTATTTCTTGCTATAAATGAAAACTGTATGGAAATTATGACATTTCCATTTGCTCATAGATTCCAAAACTTTACTGGTGATAGATTATTTCACTTAAGAAGACCAAATGATGTTTTTCTTAAGGAAATGTATACAAGTATGTAATTAATTTTCTCATTGTCCTTTCTAATATTCACATTCTTAACCCGCTCGACATAGCCTATAAATATTATGACTAAATATATACAAAGGGGAGCAATGTGTATAATTATAAAAGGAGATTTATTCTCCAGCTTTCACTGTAAATATGGGTTAACCAAATTTAGATTAATTCTTCATCTTGCACACTAACCTGCAATCCTGTCTGGTTTTGTTTTAGTTGTCAGATCTCAGATAATTTCTCATCGCTTGCCTGAATCTGCTCAATTAGGAAAAGATTGCCCCTTGATTTGCAAACTCTTCTGCTTCTCAATGTCTCCCAGATTTCTATGTGTAGTTTGGTACTCACTTGAACCCTCAAATTTCATGCCTACCTGCTTACTAATGTTTTTACTGAGATGTAGAATTAGTGTCTCACCTTGCCTCCAAACTCTTGATTTTTCTGTTTTCCATCCTCCATGTCATATTTTAATCAATATTTATTGACAGTTCTCTATATCATACATCTTCCTCTAAATGTATTACCATTATCAACTTATGTGCTATTCATAACATCCCTGTAGGGTAGGTTTTATTACTAGCCCATTCTTTTCTTCTTTCTTTCTTTTTTAATATATTTTAGTACAGGATCTACAGGGTCTCACTACACATGTCAGACTTGTAGTGATCCTCCTTTTTTCAGCCTCCCAAGTTCAGGGATAGCAGGCATGCCACCATACCCAGTCTTAATTGCAGTCTCAGCACACCCCAGAGGCTGGGCCAGCAAGGCGTGCCATGGATTGAACCCCAGTCCCTGCGTCAGCCTAAGCAGACACTTTAATCCACTGAGCTGTCTGGCCAGCCCTATATCCCATTTCTTAAAGGCTGAAACTGAGAAGCAGATAAAACTTGCCTGGAGTCACACAGTTCCTAAATAGCAGATCTAGGCCTCAATCTAAGTCCATTTGTGGGCTATCTGTGCTGGTCCTGGCCTAATCCCTGTTCTGTGCAAGTTCTTTCTCACTATATGGCTTTGTCATTCACCCAGTTGCTCAGACCCCAAACCTCAGAATTATCTTTAATTCCCTTCTCTCTTGTCACCTAATATTGAATTCATCAGCAAATACCTTTGCCTTGTCAATTCACACTCCCTCTAGAGCCTTCCTTCCAACCAGTCTCCATTATCTCCTTACTCATCTTCTGTATCCACTCCCATTCCTTCATGTTCTATTTGCTCTGTTGCAGCCAAAGGGGTGTTTTCAGACCCTAATAGTTCCCATATGTCATTTTCTCCAGACTCTGCAACAGCTCTTAATCAAACCCATGTACTCTAAAGTCTTCCTATGGCCAGGAGGCTCTCCCTGTCGAGCCAGATTCGTCTCCCTTCAACCTCTCTTGGGGTCCCCACTCCAGCCATACTGGCTGACAGGCTGTTCCTGAAACACTGAAAGCAAGGTCTCATTGCAAAGTCTTTGCTATGCAGAGTCCTACACCTGTAGTCCTCTGTCCAGACTCAGATAATCACAGGACTCTTGTTATTTTAGTCTCTGTTCAAACGTCACCTCTTTCAAGAGGACTTCCTGGATCATCCTGCTCAAGCCCCATTACACACCATCCTCTTTCTCACCTTTAATTATCTTTCATTCTTTTTTTTTCCCAGGGGCAGAGTTTAAACTTAAGAACTGTGTGTCCAAGGCCAGCACTCTATCACTGAGCCCATAACCCCCTTTAATTATCTTAATTTTAGTTCCCTTTAGCTTAATAGTCCTCAACCTTTTTAGCCTCAGGGACCAGTGGTCTTCCTTTTGTGGAAGACAGTTCTTCAATGGGACCAAGGAAAGGGGTAGTCTCAGGATTACATTCTCATAAAGCACACACAACCTAACTCCCTCACATGCGCAGCTCATAGTAGGGTTCACACTTTGATGAGAACCAAAAGGCCAGCTCAGGTGGTGATGGGAGTGAGGGGCACAAACTGCAAATACAGATGAGGCTTTCCCCCTCCTGGTGTATGGCTGGTTCCTAACAGGCCAGAGCCAGTCTGTGGACCCTGGGTGGGAAACCCCTGTGGTAGTTGATATTTTATTGTTTAGTTATACACTATATAGCAATCTTGTGATTAATAACAGGCCACCTGAAGAACGTGGTCCCTTAGGAATATACAGCAGTATCTCAGCACAGTCACACTATCAACACTTCAGTTCACAAACAAACTGGTTTGCCAATAGGAGCATTTAACAAAATTGTGTCTTTGTTTACAAACTCTGCATTAGGTGGCAAGCATAACCATGGCCCTCTTTCCCACACAAACACAAATGCAGCCATCTTTTCCAAAATTGCAGAACAAATTGAGGTCATGAACTAGGACACATTGTATCATCCAGTGACACTTACATTCTAAGATGTTCATACAATGGTAAAGTAGCTCAGCGGTGTATTTCTCAGTGTATCTCTGTAGTTAAGTGATATATGACTTTATATTTACTTGTTATCTTTCTTTCTGTAGAATGTAAACTTCTGGAAGGCAAGGACTATTTTATCATCTAGGAATTTCTATCACCTAGAAATTTTCTCTCCTGATAGGTGTTGTAATGGCCCCTTTCCTGTTGCTATAATTAAATACCACATATTAGTTAATTCATAAGGAAAAGAGGATTCTTTTCTTGTGAAGAAATTATTCTTCACAATTTTGAAAGCTGGCAGGTTCATGATTGGGTAGTGACATCTTAGGAGGTCCTTCTTGCAAGTGGAGACTCTACAGTCTTCAGGTGGCACAAGACATCTCATAGTAAGCATGACTCAAAGTTTCTTTGCTTCTTTTATAAAGTCAGAGTTCCATGATATTAGGGCCTGGTCCTATGGCCTCAATGAATGTTCATTACCTATCAAAGGTCCCACCTCTACCTAGTACAGTTGCATTAAGTTTCCATTTTTGTAATAGTTTACAAAGGGGATTAAAATTGAACATAAATTTTGGTAGGAACATTCAAACCACACCAGTTCTGGGATATTTGTTGAATGAGTGAAACAACAAGAATTTGTGGAACAGGCATCAGTACGTGGAAGTTCTACTGAGTTTATGTCTTCACCACAGAATGCCAGTGATATAAAATGTATTTCCCAGCGTAATGCATAGGAAATCCAGTGCACACTCATTTCCTTGCTGCTAACTCCCCAAAGAAGACAGAATGTCTTGCTTAAAGTGAGCAAATGGCCACATTCAGAGTACCAAGACCAGGAACTGATGTTCACATAGTTGCTAAACTTTCTGAGTTCTATGATTGCATCTCTATGCTGCTTCCAAAAGGCACTGCAGACCCTTAGTATTTGCTGATTCCAATTAGAAAAGTCTTGTTGCAGAAGCACAGCAGAGTGTGTAAGCGCAGCATTTATATTTTACTGTGCTCCTCCCTATACCTCTGAGCTATAAAATGCTGCCTGGAACAGTGATGGCAGAGTGGTGAGAAAGATAAGTGAGATAAGTATCCCTTCTTCATCCAAAGGATGCTTATAAAGAGTTTATTGATATCCTTCCTCTGTAAAAATCAGGAGAAAATCTTAATGGCCTTCCCTCCCTCACTACCTAGTCTTGTTCCATTATATTCTGTTTGCTGCTGACGATATTTTTCACATATTCCTCCCCATTCTCTGAATTTATACTTGCTGTCGGCATTGACATAACATCAGACCTCAGCATAAACCTTCGTGCTGAGTGAAACAGTTGGTGTCCTGCCTTACTGGGCCCTCTCTTGGCCCAGGGACCTAAGGAAAACTCATCATTTCCTGACAAGTGCCAGCCCTGAGGTAGGCTCCATGCATGGGTATCAAGCAATGAGTCATTACCTTTTCAAAGAAGAGACAAAGAGGTCAAGATAGCACATTTGAAAATTGCTGCCCCACTTTTGCTAAATTTTTCCACAGCCTCCAGTAACACCAGTGCAGTGGACTGTACTGTCCAGTGTTCCTTAGAGCTCTAAGAAAAATCAAGGAAGTTGCCAGGAGTTCAGATAATGGGATCTTCAGAAGTTACAAAAATAATATATGATAATGAGAAGCAATGAAATAAGACAAGCCTATATGAGAAAAAACTGTCCCTAGAATCCCTGCAGCCTCAAACACCTTCTTTAATGATGGCGAGTACAGTCATAGCTGCCAGCTGTCCACCCCAATGCCTTGGCCTTCTTCCACACATCCTGTTTCCAAGCCCCTTCTTGGTCAGGTGTGGCCATGTGACTGACACCTCACCAGCACCTCACCGTGTGAAAGAAATGGAGTGTCACTTCCAGGTCTGCCTCATGAAACCATCCTAAACAAGCTCAGCCATCAAAAATCCTCCCTTTGTCTCTTGTTAAGTGGGATGCAGACACCTCCTAGGGACCTTGGAAGGCTTGTGTTGAAGATGGCAACATCTCTATTGGCATGAATCCCCAAATGACTGCATAGAGGAGGCTACCCTGCCAACCTCAATACGGTTACATGAACTAAAAATGAATTTCTGTGGGGTTGGAATTATAATGTGTCTTAGTTACTTTTCTTGTTGTTGGGATGAAATATCCTACATGCAAAGTTAAAGGAAGAAAGGTTTATTTAGCTCACAGTTTGCAGAGCTTTTGATCCATATTTGGCTGGTTCCAAGGTAGTGTGGCATGGCAGAGAGGTGTCACAGAGGAGACAGTTTATGGTCCGCAGAAGATAGCAAAGCAAGTGAGGGACAAGACAAGACTATTTCTGTCTCTTATGTTATATCCAGGTTATAGGAATTAGGGTAGTGTCAAACTGATCAGTGGACTGATTAAGTAATCACCCCCCTCCTTAATCCCAGCATTACACACTAGATTTAGTCACTTCTAAAAGGTCCCTAATTACATGAGACTTTGGGAATACATTAAAGCCCAAACCATAACACAGTGCATTTCCAGGACTACTTTTTACAGCTATTAGCCTTCCCTGGCTACTACACCACACGGTACACTTGCTTTTCTATATGTGCATTTCTTTCTTCTGCATCTGCTTGTCAGCTCCTTGAAAGCAGAGTCTGTGAATCCTCTTCTATAGCTCTGTAAGGCCTCAGAGAACAGCATGGGACATGAAATTAGCAAGCAGTTGTTGGTCACAGAGTTTACTGCCCATCTCGTATTCAGGCATGAGTTAAAACATGAACACGAACATAAAAACATCACCTAATTGTATGACTGTTTCATTTTGCCTAGAAATCCATCTTAGGTCTGAAATCCATCTTAGGTGGGTATCGCAGTTCAGAACTGACATGGTCACTAAAATGTGACACACATTTTTATTATCCATAAATGGATTATCTTCTGTGACCCAGCTCTTCTATCATCTTGGCTCATTCATCTTGTCAGCAGCTGTATTGTAGGCACCAAGAAGGCCCCGAGCCAAGGGAGCAGCAGAAGTGGGTGAGGGTGGCTGTGGGGGTGTTCTTAATGTTACCCATGGAATGAGTTGTGACTCCACCATTCTAATGAAATGGTGATTGTCTTTTTCACTATTATATGTATCTTCCCAATTATCTTCTATGATATATATTCAAGAACTGACAACAGAATTTATAAATTGAAAATAGGAAGAGTACTGAATACACTCCATCCTAAGAGCCAAATATACTTTGTGAAATGGGATTAACTAGTCTGGCATGAGATCTCTTTGAACAGACAAAAGATGTTTAGCTTCCACCAGCTTGCCACAGGTCAGGCAAAGGATGCATGGTAAATATTAAAATCCTCATTATAGAAGGGATGGGTGGTGCCTTGCAGTTCTTGATTACTGCTAAATAGACTGCCAGCCTCTATCCTGGATTGTGAGGCAGTGTCCTCAGGGACCCTAGCACCATCACCTCCCACTTTTCTCCACCATTTAAATACTCGTTTTTAAAAAGTGACTGTATAGAACAGTGGCTCTCAAATGTTAGCATTCATGAGGCTTGTTAAAACCCAAGTTTCTCAGTCCCACCTCCACAGTTGCTGATTGAATTGGCATGGAAGAAGGCTGAAAATGTGCATGGAGTGCTTGGTGTCCTTGCCTCCAGGCTGTGTTCTGAACCCTTGTCAGAGCCCTTTGACATTCCCTCCACATGGGCAATTTCCCCACCTTCACACAGGTGGCAGGGCAACAGCTATAAGGGCGAAGGATTCTAGCAGCCAGGACTCTGTTTCCATAAAGCTGGAACCTGTGAATTGAGCCTGTGAATATGTGAGTAGTTGGAACATTTCAGCTCAGCTCATGTTGCCTTCTATCATGGAACCTCAAGTCTCCCCTTTTGCTGCTCATGTTCTGGTTGAGTATCCCTTTCTGAAGACCATGTTGGTGCTCAAAATCTAGGGTTGAGATGACTTCAAATACTGAATTTCCAGGTTAAGAATGCTCAACCTGTGGTATCTCACTTCCACACCAGTAAATGAAGAGCTTGCTACAGATGAATGGTTCTCAGTTGATGCCCCATAGAAAATCTCCTGGGGGAGGTTTTAAGTAATGTTGCTGTTCAGACTGTATCATGCTTAGACACTCCAATGTAGATGCTCTGAAATAAGGCTGAGTGATCAGCATTGCAATGGAATGAAGGTAATGCCAATATATAGCCAAAGGTGTTTTCTAAGTCACTACCACATCTAACAGTCTGCGTTCATGCCCTTCCTCTCTGAGAAACATTAATTTGTCCACTTGTCCCTCTGTCCATCCCCCGAACCCTCCACCCTCACTTTACTCCTTTCCCTGACCCCTCTGTCTAGGCGCCTCATATTGTATTTACTGTGTGACACCAAGTCACTTCATACCTCATTAACTTCCTCTGCTTAATTAGGCAAAGGAGAGTGCCAAACAGTAATACATGGAAGTTCACTGGCAAATATGCAAACAACAAATTAGGAGCACTTTTAGAACCTGCAGAAAATTTTAAACTGTGGAATCAAATGAAGGACTCATTCCTGGAATGTTATCTCTATTCCTTGAGTCTCACAAAGGTCAGAACACTACACATGTCATTTGAGATTGACTCAAGATTATTGATTATCCTGGGCTAGCACAAGCCCATTTTGTTTTCATCCCTACAAATTCATATGAACTTTCTATTTACAAGTGACTCATTTGATAGGCCTTTTCTTTCATAAGCAGTCCCTTAGAGCAAAATGAGGCCCAAGACAGAGGCACTGATCTGAGTGCCCTAATGTTCTTGTGATTCTAGTGAAAGTGATGAAGGTGGTGCCTTTTTCTAGTGGGATTTAAAGTGTTACTAAGTTTTCCATTTTATTTAACATAAGAAGCACAGATAGACTTGGGATCCCCAAAGGAGAGTGAAGTATAACCTACCTTGACCTGAGTTTTATTCTGACTCTGTAACTTGAACTAGAAGTGCTAGAACTTTCTATAAATTCTCTAATGAACTTCATTTCAAGCTATAGTTAGTAGAGCTTTTTCAGTTTAGTTATCACTTTCAATGAGGATTTTTTAATGACTTAAATTAAGGGACATTTAGTTAAGGTGAGGGACACAAGGCAATTTAGTAATTTAATTCCACCATGTGGTCTGGACATGAACCCAAGGCCTGGGGACTGGTTTCTTTCTGTTAATTAATTCTCCATGTCAGACATCTGGAAACCCGCCTCTTCTGCCTCATCTGAGTTGACTAATTAATTAAGCTGCATTTGTAAACAGGCATTTTCTCCCCCAGCACTTTTTTCATCATCTGTTTCCTTAGCCACAAGCTGCTGACCCTATTTAATGGTGAACTACCTAGCCAATAATTCTGTTGTCCTACAGGCTGAGAAAGTTTCTTTTGGAGGCTGCCCAGCACTATGCATTGGAATGAGGTAGATAAAGACTTGAATCCAACTGAGCCATTTATTAATTATGTGGCTTCAGGAAAATTACCTTACATGTCAAAATGTCAGTTTTCCAGTTTTTGCCCCAAAAAAGTCAACAGTGCCTGGCACATCACTGGTGCTCTCTAAATACTGGGTATATTTTACTCATTGAAAGTATTCAATCTGACTTGTCTCTCTATGTAGGGAACAGCTAACTTCAAGCCACATCCACACACATTATCACATCTTTTCCACTCTCTCTGAGAGTTTTTTCGACAAGCATTGCCTCTTCATATTTTATATGTTTTGTAATCAATTTTGTAAGATTCGATGGCCAGGCAAGACAAGGTCTGGACATGTCTTCATTCTCCTGGCTTTGTTTTAAGACTAGGCATCTCATTGATCATCAGTGGGTGGTGGGGAGCTACAGTATAAATAATGGGGAAGAGGGGATGTTCCACAGGAGTTACATAAACTAGCACCCTCATAAAAGAAGTGGACATGTGCAAACATAAATTAAACACTTTTAAAAAGAAACTGCAGAGGTAACTACTAAGGAAGTGTTGTAGTATCTCTTGGAGAAAAGTTGCCTGCTACATGGTGGCATGTTGACGTCTTTGTTGAATCCCTCAATAACATCTACTGTTCCATGCCCACAAGCCCTTGACTTGTGGTCATGGTGTTAGTAACTGTCATAACCCAAAGTTATTAGCAAATTTCAGTAACGGAAGTAGTTTACATTTTGACAATTTGATATATGGTCAATTCTCTTAAGTAGCCCTGCAAAATTAGTAGAAGTACTATGTCTTAATCACTTTTCTTATTATTGGGACAAAATACCTGATGCTCAAAACTTAAGGAAGAAGAGGTTTATGTTGGTTTATGTTTCAATCCATAGTTAACTGGCTCCAAGCAGGAAGACATAGCAGAGGGGCATAGCAGAGGAGAGCTGTTCATAACATGACAGGCAAGAAGCAGAAAGAATGAAGGGAGGTTCTGGGGAAGGAGATAAACCCTTCAGGGACACGCTCCAGTGACCCGTCTCTGTCCATACCTCACTTCACCATAGTAAGTCAACTTTAAGTCCTCAAAATTTGTCACTGTTCAAAAGCCCTGCCTTTGTATTCATAAAGCTCTCAGGGAACATCAAGATATAAACCATAGCAAGGTAGGACACAAAGGCATATATACTTATACCTCTCAATATTTTGATGATAAAGAGACTCAAATTGACAGAGGTGAAACCATTTTCCACTTCTCCATGGCTTGTCAGTGGCAGGACTAACTCTGAAATCCTGGACTTCCAACTCTTTTTTAATAGCAATTAAAAAAGACTTACATCTGTAGTATACTTATTTGTATTAAGGAGCTCTAAAAGTTATGCTACTTTCTTTTAATTCTATCTGTCTTCCTTCTTCTTATCACCACCTCTGGCCTTGCCTGATATGTGTAGCCTTTTCCTCGGGTAGGTATAGGTCACTGAACTCCTATTGTATAGGAACCACCACAGAGCATGATTGCTTGAAGCATTATTCACTCAGCCTTCTTGGGGTCAATCTTCTGGATCTGGGATTATCAGGGTGGTCTCACAGGACTTCACACATCTGGCTACAATTATATAGGCTCAGTATAGGCTGAATAATCAAAATGGCCTCACTCCTGTGTTAGATGGTCAGTGGTAGTTCTCAGCTGGCTTCATGCTATGTGTTTGCTTCTCATCTAGGACACTAACCAAGTGTCTAGTGTTCCCAGCAGCACTGAAGGCGAGCAAGCCCAGTTGCACTCTCACTCCCAAGTCTCTATGCATGTCCCAGTTCTTTTTTTTTCCATTTATTTTTATTTTATTAAAATACAAATGTCAATCAGACAGTTTCAAAATCATGTCCCAGTTCTTGATGTCTTATTACTCAAAGCAAGTCATGAAGCCAAACTCAGAGTCCATGTGACAAATGATTTCACAAAGGCATGGACACTGGGATGTATAATTCATTATCTACCACTTATGTAACAGTGGACCATAAAGGGATATAAAATATTATCCACCTATTTATGAGATAGTTGTAAGTATTAAATTTGATAATGCATATGTTTTATTCAGCACAGTGCCTGGCACACAACAAATGCTTAATACATATTGTTGGTATCTTTCATAGAATCATCATCAATTGTCAGCTGGCAGGAGGTTTCCCTTTTGAAATCATGTCCCCTGATTTGCTCAACTAACATTTAGTGCCAGCTGGTAATATTCCTTATGTTAGACATTAGGGACAGTAGAAAGTATATTGGTTGGGGTTGCCTAGAGGAACAGAGTCAATAAAATATACACAGACACAAGACCCGTAGATAGATATACAGATAGATACAAATATAGATACAGATATAGGTATAGACATAGATCTACGTGTAATGTAAGCTTATAGCATCAAAGGCAAAGAGGCCACAATGGCTATGTGCACATTATAGAGTCAGATGATCTAGTAGTTGCATAGTTCAGCTGTTAGCAGCTGCAAACAAGAGGGATCGGAATATAGGACCAGTCTGAGACCAAAGTCCTAAAAGTTCCCTCAAGAGTCAGTGATGTGAGACTCCATTGGAAAACTGAAGAAATGAGTCTGATATTCACAAGTGATGGAATACCCCTGCTTAACCAGAATGGAGCCCTTAAAAACTACACACCAACTTCCACCTTTCTCTTCCTTTTACTCCATCCAATCTACAAGCCTATTGATTTATGTCACCATAATTGAAGGGGGTCCAATTATGGACTCACTGACACCCTTATATAACTACATAACACAGGCAGATTATGAAATAATCTGCCACTGAATCTCTCTTTGGTGTGCTGGCCTACATCTCTGTAAATACCCCACAGACACACCCAGAACTGTGTTTTACAGATCTTCTAAGCATTCCACAGTCCAGTCAAACTGATATTTGGTGTCAAGCTTAATGGTCACAGGAATATGAAAAATAATGTCAATCCTTGCCATTAAACATCTGACAGTCTAATGGAAGATACCAGATACATGAACAATGAAATGTAGCACACCATGTCAAGTTCAGATTTAAATGTGCACTGGTGTTTTGGAATTGCCAAAGAATGATAACTCGCCCTTTAATACAGCATAGGGCATGGTGAACAAAAGCTTCATGGTGTAGATTCTACAGAGCTGTCTTCTAAGTATCAAGTGAAAGTTATCCAGAAGACTAAGGGCTTAAAATAGAGCACTTCAGCATGAGTAAAGGTATTCAAGTAAGAAAAAGAAAAGGCATATTGTGTTATTATAAAATAAAACAAAAGACTGAAGAGATGGGCCAAATAGAAACAAAGGCAGAAAGACAAGAAGTAGGAAAAGGGAAGAAAGGGGAACAGGGAGAGAACAAAAAGGAGGAGAATCAGGAAGGGAAAAAGAAGCAAAGAGGGAAGGAGGCAAAGGAACAAGAAGAGAGAAAGGAAGGAAAGCAAAGGAGACAAGGAGAGGGACAATGTATTCTTCTCCAAGGAGGTTGAGAGAGACAGTCTTTGAGAAGGATAAGGGTGAGGTTAGGTCTGCAGTTTAGAGAAGTCAACCTGCAAATGCAGTGGAAGGTAAGCGTAGAATGGGAAAAACAAAATTAGTGCCCACACTGAGGCAAGAAAGGGAAGTGTCTGCAAACAGAAGCCAGGGTGAGATTCCTCCCTGCTGTTGCCAACCTCAACAGCTGAAAATGCCTTTCTTTGAGACATGAAGTGACCTTGGACACCCTAGTTTGGGACAGTAAAGTCTATCCAGGGAAAACTGAGTGTTGCTCTCTAGGAATTTGTAGTCCTATCTTGACGTCTTAGTGAAAGGTGAGAAAACTGTTACAGGAACCTGAAAAGGTGACTTAGGGAGAATTTTCAGTAGCTTCTTTCAAAATCTTTTTTTTTTTTTTTTTTTTTTTTGCCTCTGTGGTCTAGTCTTCTGAGATTGTAAGTTTTTTTTTTTTTTTTTTTTAGTAATTTTGACCTCTTATATTTACATTCCTTTAGCAACTCAGTGATTTGATGTGTCTTTTCCATGTTCATGCCTTGATTCTTTTCATATAAATTCACAACCTTGTGTCTCAGATTTCCTGGATGATCACACTTTAAATGATAATGCTTCATTGCCCCAGAAAACATGTTTGTAATTAGCGATGTTGACATTCAGATGCGTGGTCTGGAAAACAGTGTCATTATACTTCTGCACTATATCCCTTCTCCAAAGTGCTTCCCATTACCTTCTGTTTGACACTTTAGCATGAACACCCTGCAGTGATAAAAACAGCTTTCTGCAGACTCATCCAATGAGGTCCTGCTCCAGTCTTGCTACTTTTTCTAGCTCTCAAACATTTGCATGAGAGCCTGATTTTGCTTTCTTGGCTGGTTTATTAAATGTGTGACAACTGGCATTGCTTTTCATTAGTGCCTTGAGATATATGTTATAGCATTGCTAGTCCATTGATTCTAAGATATATGGGCAGATTTGTGTGTATCATTACCAAGACCCTTTCCTTACACTCTATTGAAAACATTTGAAATTCAGAGAAGAACCATAAAGAAAGGTGTGATGGAATGGATCAGGGATTCAAGGACAGAGCAAGTAGGGAATCAGTTCAGTCAGCATCCTTTAAAGGATGCATAATCACTCCTGGCTCCAGAGGTCCCCTGCAATAAATTAGTGCCCACTGGATGGTGGCACACAGAGCTGCTAGGGAGAACAGGATAGATGCATTACAGTGGATTGGTATATACTGGGCATTTGCATTACACATCTTAGAATGCTCTCTTGGTTCCATGTGCCTTATGTTTAGGAGAATGGCAAAAATTAAACCCTTTGGTGTCAGACTGCTGAGGCTTAAGTCTTATTTCTGCCACTTGCTTGAGTCAGAAAACCCTAAAGGTCTTATGAAAATTTCTGGTTATGAGCTCTTAATCCTGGGCAAAGGATTCATGGAAGGGGTCATGGAGAGCAGGAGAGATGGAAGGCATGCAATGACTGGGCCTGGCAGCAGGGCTTGGCATGTGGATCAGGCAGAGAGAGATGCCAAGTGGCCTGCTGAGCGAGACTGGCTGCAACTGTAGATTCTGTGACTGTCCAGGCAAGCCCTGCAGTGCTTGGGGCCAAGTAGAAGTTGCAGCCATAGGTTGCTGTCCATACAAGAGGCATTCTAGCTAGTTGGCCTCATCTAACCCCAAGACTCTGCAAGCTGGAGGGGACATCTCCTGTTACCCCTTCTATTGACCCCAAATAGCTATGGAATGTGCCTCTCACTGGTGACTTCATAGCTCCTGAGACACTCATAGAAAGTTAATGGTGGTAAATACAACTACTAGCAACACAGCTACTAGTCCTTTACTCATGATTCAGCATGTTCCAGGGATTCTGCAGAGCACTTTATGAATGCTATATTATTTAATTTTCACTAAAACCCATGAAGATAGTTATTATCTGTTGCTATTTATAGATGAGATAAGCAGTACATTGTGAAAATTGTTTTGATTATAAAGAATAGACACCCAACGAGAATTGGCTTAAGCAAAAGACCAGTGTGTCCTAAGGATACTGGATTCTCTCAACAGAATCCCTAACAGGACTGGCACTGAACCTTCAGCAGGGCTATAGAAGAGGACATTGATGCTTTTATGTAACTTGTTCCCTCTCTCACTTGTAGTTACTTCTCAGTGGCCACTGGCTTCATTCTTCTCTCTGTACTTCCCCCCTGCGTACCTCTTTCCAGAGAAGGCCCGTCCTCTACAATCCCTAAACTGAGTCCTAGGTCATCTTCTAGGATATGCAGGGCCTCTTTCACCCTGCATGTGGAAGTTTCTCGAGAGCTACAAAGCACACTTGTCCAGAGCTCCTGAGTCTTACAGGTGGTAGCTTGTGCTACCGAAATGCCTAAAACCTAACCCTTTCTTACCCTTGAGGCCAGAAATCTCGAGGACATGAGCCAGTCAGCCAGGTGCCCACCTCAGCCACTCACCTACTACTGAGTTCAGAGTGGAGCAGGAAATAGAACAGATCTTGTGGTGACTTCCATGGGACTATGTTGCTGAAACTGAGAAAGATAGGTTCACTAGAAAAGGAGACCCTGAACTAAGATAGTTAAGGAGAGAAAGCAAATTAAAAGAAAGCTGCACACAATGGGTAGGCAACGATAATACAGAATTTCAAAGTTTAGGCACTGGGCCGGGGAGATCTATTAGTAGAGTAAGCACTTCCCTGGCAAATGCAAGGGCCTGAGTTCAATCCCTGGTTCTGCCAAAAACATAAAAAAGTTTAGGCACTTTGCTGAAGTCACACACAGCGAATAGTGACAAAGGCAAAGCTCAGATTAGGTCTTTGGGGTTTCAAAGCCTATTTTCTTAACTAACATGACAAATCAGAAAATAATAAGAGAATGAATGAATGAATGAATGAATACATGTAAGTACCTATGTCCCACTTATACATAAATACAAGTAGAGATCTTGATAAAGCAGTGCCCTAATAAAAAAAAAATCACAGATTAGGATGGTGTGATATTGCACACATTTGTTTCTTTCTTTTTTTTTTTTTTCCACACACATTTGTTTCTAAGCTTACAACTGTCATTTGAGGTTAAAGGTGGAAAATAATGACAAGGTAGACTGATGGCAAACAGCGTTTATGAAGCATGTGGCCCAGCCCCAGGGAAGATTGCAGTAGCACCCTGCAGTCCATCCTTTGCCTCCAAGTCAGCCTGCCAGCATCCCTGCTGAGCTATTCTGGAGTGAGTCAAGGCCTTGGACCTGGTGCCTGTTGTTCACAGCCAAATGCTGGAGGAGGAGGTGGGTGCAGAGGGGGTGGAATTAGGCATGGTGCTGGGTGGAAGAGGCCCTGCATGTCCTAGAAGATGACCTAGGATTCAGTTTAGGGATTGTAGAGGAGGGGCCTTCTCTGGAAAGAGGTACGCAGGGTGGGAAAGACAGAGCTTTGCTCTCTGTTGGACTCCTGTCAGTCCCAGAGTTATGATGAGTGACTTTCTGAGGATGGTATGTTGGGCCTTGGGAGGTTTTGACCCTTTGAACCAGGAAGGCATCAGCTACTTCAGGAAAACATGTTGAATCTCTCAAACTATTTAAGCTTGTTTATCAAACTATTTACAGAATTCTCTGATGAAAAGGAATTAAGCTCTTTCTAAAATATGTATTTTGTCCCTGGGAGGGACTCATGGAGAGGTAGCAGTGGGCTCAGTAGGATGCTTTGGTTGGAGAGCCTTTGGCAAATCCAAACAGAAGCAGTATTTATATTTCTAAGATTGTTTTTCTTAATTTACACTTTAAGGAAAACAAAAGAATTGTGAGTAGTTTGCCTTGACATTCTGAAATGTATTGAGACCTAAGTTTGGGTAGTTGGAGTTTGTTGGTATTTCTCTCTCACTACAAGAAAAAAAAATCATTTCTGGAAGGAACCTAGCTACAGAAAGGATTGTGTTGGTATTTTAATACTAATAGTAACAATGTAGAGGAAAATGATAAAAGTAGCAGATATTTGTGTGAAAGTAGTATAAACAAAGCAGGGAAGCTTACGTAGCTCACCAAACTTGTCAGTACTCTGTCTGTTTTAGTGCCTCTTGCTACCATTCTGTCAGTCTGGCCCCATCACATACTTTAGCTTTGACTTGCCAGGAACCCTTTGGGCACAACCATCAAGGTTTCTATAAAGCTAGGTAAGGATAAGAAATGGTGGAGGTGAGGCTAACTCTTATACTCTCTCAGACCACAGCAGAGTTGTGAGGAGAAAAGAAGTCAGACATTTCGTAAGAGAAATAGAGGCTTCTAGAATCAAATAGCTCAGGAATGAAATCTTGGTCCCTTCAAGAGCCTTAAGCATTTCAGTCTACACTGAGGGCAGCTGATAATGTCTACCTTCTAGGGAGCTAGTGATAAAGAAATGATGTAACTTCAAGAACTGCTTGGCACCAAACCTGGTTCATTATATCATGTCTCTGTCAGGGGCATTGTCTGAAGTGACCATAACTGTTGTCTGGTGCTGAGGAAATTAGCAACTTTCATTCTTGATACCTGATCCTTTCCCCACCTGCTCTGCTTCCTAATTCAGAGCAGGAGATGCCAGAGAGGTGTGTAAACAGCAAGGGTCACCCACAGGGTGATGGCTGGACACAACGGTGGATGTGCACACTCCTGGAAGCTCAGGGCTCATCTAGAGAGGCAGGAGTCAGTCAGGGCTGGCATGTGAGCCCCTGGGTGACAGAGATGTCTCTGTGTCACTGCGAAAGAGCCACAAGGTCCAGGCAAAAATAGCCAGGTGGGCCTCCATTGGACATATCAGGGCTACCAGTCCCCAGTTTAGAAGCAGGGAAGCAAGAATGCGCCAGAGACAGTCATGAATCTCATTTGAATATGAAAATTAATGTATCTTCAAGAACATTTTCCAAACTCAAGGTTTCTAAACGTAGGTGGATGTCTCTGGGCATGTTAATGATTAGGAGAAGGAGCACGAGGCTGTGCCAGTGCTTTGTTAGACACTCAAAGCACAGATTCTGCCTTTATGCTTGCTACAGTTCTCAGGGAGCAAGATCCGCGCAGTGCAGCTTCATAAGAAGACTGAAGGGAAACAGAATGAAGAGATGGCTGTGGGGCACACTTCACCTCCTGCACCCTTTCCGTGGAAGGATGCTGGAGCAGGTCCAGCAGAGACTTGGGGAAGGGGTGTCTGATGCATTTTTTCCTCAGGGACATCAGTCAGCAGTTTACTGAGAACACACTTGTATAGGCCACTATGAGAGGGCCAAAGGAGGTAAAGTAATATGGTGCCTCCCTCAAGGCACTTAGACACATTCAGTGACTATATTTGCCTATTAGAATAAAACTAATATTTTAATATGCTACTTAAAGGAGAGGGTGAACCACAAAATTGCTATGGGATATAAAATGACAGCTGCTCTTCCCTCTGGCTGAGGTGATTTGAGACCGTTTGATGGAAGTAATGATACTGGAGAAGGGTCAAGCAGTGTACAGAATATTCCAGAAACATGGAAAGGCGTGCAGCCCCCAGGCAGGAAAAGGGGTTAAGTTCAAGGGAGACTGCAGAATAGCAAGCAGCAAAGTAGTGTCTGAGGCACACAATAGATACCAAAAACTAAATGCAAAGGATGTCAGGAAAGACTAACTCTAAAGGAATATTTGGAAAGAAAGATAATTTATTCCTCTTGGTGAAGTACTAGAGATTGAAGCCAGGGTCTTCTCACCGAGTTATTCTTAAATTATTTTTTACTTCCACACAGGGTATCATTAGGTCCGTAAATTGATCAGGCTTTGCTTGAACTTACAGTCTGCCTACCTCAACTTCCCAGAGTGCTGAGATTACAAGTTTGGGCCACCATGTCTGGCAAATTCTTTTAAAATGTAAAATAAGAAAGCAAAGGCTCTATTTAAAAAGATACACTTTGCTTCAAAAGAAATAGCTCAATAGAATAAGACCTTGTTTGGCAAGCGTAGGGTCCTGAGTTCAATCCCCAGTACTAAAAAATAAATAAATAGATAATAAAAAAGCCAAAAAGAAGCAATTTTTTTCCATAGCTTGTGCAGGGTCTACACTCACTATATAGAGCAGCCTCTTAGTGATTGTCCTGTTTTCAGCCTCCAAAGAGCTGGGATTACCGGCATGTGCCACCACACCCAGCCTCAATTGCTGCCTTAGCGTACCCCTGGGACAGTACCAGCACAGCATGCCAGGATCGATCCATGGCCACTATGCTCGGCCTAGGCAGGTGCTTTAGTCCAGGGAGCTATCAGGCCATTTCTGCAATTTTTTAAAATAGAATAATAGTCAGAAGATAAATCTCAGAGAAGGAGCAGTATTTACAGCATACCTGCTTGTAAAGGGTTACTTTCACTCCTACACCAGGAACTTATGGCCACCAATAGATAAAAAAGACTAACAGCAATCAAACCTAAGGGATGTGGTTAGAGGGCAGAAAAGGAAAATGGATGTGGAAAAATGGCTCATGGAGATGAAAATCAGAACAGTGAGGCACTGCATTTCATTCCTCAGATTCGCAAGCATTTAATCGAGAGGAAGTCTTGCCAGAGGTGAGGATCCAAGCCAGGGGCACTGTCATGCTTTGCTAGCAGTGATTTTAATTGCTGTGAATTTCTGTATACTTTTTTTTGTGTGTGTGTGTGTGTGTGTGTGTGTGTGTGTGTGTGTGTGTGTGTTTTTGAGACAGGGTCTCACTATGCAGTTCAGGCTGGCCTTAAGCTCACTTTGTAGCTCAGGCTAGTCTCGAACTCACAACAATCCTCCTGCCTCAGCCTGGAGAACATTGAAACCACCTGTGTGCCTTCTTGCGTGGCTTTTTGGTGACTGGAAGCTGATGCTTTTGAAATGCCAACATACATATTTTTAAATACCCTAAATATTAATGTATAGGGTTAGGGCTGAGTTCACCATTACAGGTGACTGTGCTGCTATAGAAAAGAGCTGGATGTGGCTGATGAGTTGGAAGAAGAGATGGCTGTGGGGCGCGCTTTACCTCCTGCACCCTTTCCATGGAAAGATGCTCACTTCATTGTGCACTGAAGTGCACAAGTGCAAGTGGTAGAAGAATGTGTTTGTGTTCTGTGTTTGTTTGTTTTTTTAATTCATTTATGTATTACAGTGTCTTGCTACACATCACGGACTCTTTTTTTGCGGGGGCGGGGGTTGGCTCAGCCCGCCCTGGGGGGAGGGGCTGGCATGGCATGTGGTGCTGGGGATTGAACCGCCGTCCCTGAGAGGCGCTTTAGACCGCTGAGCTATCTTGCCAGCCCTATGTTCTGTGTTTGTGATCCATTTAGAGATACACACACCCATAGCCCTTCTTGTATAGAAGCTTTCTCAGTAGGTACAGAACATGGATTGTAATGCGCTAGAAAGTCCACTTGGCTGCCAAATATGGGGAGAATGGCTGTAGTAAAATATAGAGACAAATGAAGCGCTGTCATACACTCAGACTTCTAAAATCCTGAGGATGACGATGTGTAGCCAGCACAGAGAAGCGGGTGTGTGCTCCACCGGCCTCAGATTTCTGCAAAATTCTGCAGTTAGGAGTCTGAGGCAGCACCAGCACGTGACTGGGGACAGTCACTGAATTTGACACCACTTTAGGAGGAAAGTGAATAAAGCATTCAAGTCAGCTGCCCCACAGAGACACTGCGCCTATTCCTTCAGCTTGCCTGGGCAAATAACATGTAGCTTTAAATTTTGCATTTTAAAAGTCAGAGGAAGGCTTAAAATAAGCAGCAAGTGTTTTGTGTTAGATCCAGATGTCATCTTCAGCAAGCAACAAAAAGGCTTTGATTTTTGAAAAATAACCTTTGACGCCTAAAGAGGCACTAATAAGTGCTTTTGTTCCAGTATCTTAAAAAAATGACTTTCTGTGCCAATGAGAGAGGCAGCCCAGGGAGATGGATGTCCTTTGCTTATCCCTGCAAGGACTAAATGTGGTAGCAGCAACTGTCCTGTCCCTTCTCCCTCTCCCAATGACACATCGCTCTGAGCGCGCATCCGCTGGTTATAGCAAATGGACGAACTCTTGGGCTTTCCAAGAGGAACACAGTCCCTGCAGTCTCTTTATGTGTGGCCTTTGTCGAGGTGCTGACCGCTGCCAATTTCCTTGGCGTTAATGGAGGAAATTTGTTAGCAGGACTCTGAAGTCTGACTCCACTGCAGATTTGTCCCTAGAATTTTCCTAAGGAAAAGCTCATGGACCAGGTGCCTCAGAGATGCTACAGACTTGGAAGAAGCAATTCCTTCAGAGAACTTCCCTCATGATTAGGAGTTTAGTTGGTACCAAAGGAGTCACCAGAAACCTTACAAAGTGACTCCAATGCATTTTTTGTGTGAAAACCAAACACAGATATTTTTTCCTCTCTCTTGAGAAGGATGATTTGTGTCCTCAAGAGATTTTGTTTTAAATGTTAGTGTGACAGATAACTGAGGGTTTTATAGACATATTTCTTCTTCTTTTTTTTTTTTTTTTTTGTCTTTTTTGAGACAGGGTCTCACTGTGCAGTTCAGGCTGGCCTTAAGCTCACTTTGTAGCTCAGGCTGGTCTCGAACTCACAACAATCCTCCTGCCTCAGCCTCCCTAGTGCTGGGATTACAGGCATGCGCCACCACGCCCGGCTTTATAGACATATTTCTGTTAAATGTGCTTGTGGTAGTGATGTTTGTTTAGTATTTATCTCCAAGGGATTCAGAGTGCTTTACAGATGTTTTCTTCATTATTTTTTAAGGTTTTATCTTTCCTGATCATATTTTAATCTTGCCTATAAATTCTTCATTCAGGTTTTCCTCACTGGATTTTCCCCAAAGTAGTTCCTGTCAACCTCATTTCTTACTACCCTCTCATTTCAGGGACTATGTACTCCCACCTTTTCAGAATCCCAGACAGCTATTCAAGACAATTGGCTCTAAGTGTCAAGTTTCTCTTGCTCTGCTTTCTTCATTGTTGCTTCAAACTTTTCCATTTGTTATACTTCCGTCCCCTTGAAGAAAGACATATTGGAAACATTCCTCATTGTTCTATCTTGGTATGTGCCTTTTGGCTTAATTTTGGTTAATCAACTAAGCCACTAGTCTAAAAAGAACTTTATGGAGAGGAGAGGATGTAGTTCACTGGTGGAGTATTTATCTAAACTGTGTGAGGCCTGGGGTTCCATCCCAAATTCATCGCAGGAAGAAAAAGAAAAAGAACAGAAAAACATTACAATTTGACATAATCAAACATGTTCTCTAATGTGAGTCCTATTTTTTTGGACACTATGAATTTCATATTCATAGTAGTTATTTTTTAAAGCCATGAATTTGTTAATTTTCTTTCTCACTGCAATCATCCTTGAAGAAACAAGCTTCAAATAAGTGAAACTTTTGTATAAATAAATCAGATACTGCCCTTCCTTCAGGGAATGGCTACCAAAATTACCTCTTCTATGAGCTAGCTCTGTTCTGTATGAGTGCTGTAAAGAGCTCTTGATATCTGAAGTGATAATAAAATTATGAATTATATACAAGACACCTTAGAAATCCACTCAACTATTCTTACATATGTGCAAACATTTTGCTGCAAGAGTTTTAAAAATTTGCCTGTGGCCTCTGAAATATTTAGTGATATGTTTTGAATTTAGTTGAAAATGCCACCTAGAAAGTTTTAAAACACCACTAAAGAAAGTAATCAATACCACAAAATAATGAAAGATTTGATTATTCTGGGCAGTGTGAACTGATAAATAGTTAAGAGCTTCCTGAAGAGGCAGGGACAGAGAAAGCCCTGATTTGTAGGGTTCACCAGTTTTATGGTGCCCAGTCAGTACCACTGAGCAAGGACTTGGAGAATCAATGAACACAATCCAATTGGCTCCCAAGAGTGACAGAGATCATCTTGCTGGAGTGAGCAGATCTTAAGGAGGAGGAAACTGAACTAATTCAGCGAATAAAGAACTCTTCACCCAAGCCACGATCCCTTGTGTTTCAAGACCCCGCTTAAAGATAAGGGTCTCAGTGAGGCTTTTCTCACACTCCTCTGGACGTGATCACTTTTGCTTTCAATGCCAGAAATGTTTAGTTATATTTTATGTGTGAATAATGAGCAAAGATGTTATTGACAATAACTGAGATCTTTCCCCTTGGAACTGTACTTGGCAGACATGACTATGTGTTGCTCCTTAACTACCAGCTGAGCAGAGCAGCCTAGTGGGATGGAGCACAAGCTGTAGAGTCAGACTTCCAAGCTTCAGATCCCAACATTACACTCAATACTCGCTTATCTTGAGATCTTAGGAAAGTTATCCAACCCCTCTGTAGAATGAAACATCAGTTGAGAGTCTGTCTTACAGGTTTGCTGTGATGCTTAATGGGATTACTAAACAAGTTCAGTTACCTTCACTTAATAAATGGCACCGTGTACTGTGATTTCTAGCACCCAGCCCTGGGCCTGGCACAACAGTGGTGTACAAGTATTGTTGGTTGGACTAAATTGACGTGGAGCAAAACTATGACTCAGCTAGCATGGTAGGAAATTGGGAAAGAGTGTGCTTTGGTGAAACTGCATCAACAAATTATTGAGGAAATAAGAATGGTGTATTTAATGAAAAAATCAGAAGATCATGGAATTATAGAATCAGAACTTAGTTTTCCTGATGTGGACTGATGCACAGAGCAGGGTGGAATCATCTTGCCCTCCTTTCACCCCATGTGCTAGACACTGTAAGTCTATAAATACAATATTTGTTGCTACAATAGTTTTTATGCTATTGAATGACATATCTCCTTTTCAGGGCTAAGAATTGGTTTTTGAACAATTTGAGTACTAGACTTTAAGCATACTGTTAAATTTCATTCCATTTGGCTCAGTCTAGTATTTGAATTAGTTTGTTTCTTCCACACTCAACTCTGCAGTGCATTATGTCTTCTATACTGTCCAGCTTTGTGTTGTCTGTGATCTTGTGAGCTTGACTTCTATTACATTCTCTAAAATGCTATATAGGTCACCTCTAAGAGCAGGGTCCCTTGATATGACACTAAATACTTCTTTCCAGTTGGCATTGATTCATTAAACAATTTTTCTTTTCTTTTTAGATGTAGATTTAACTCTTTTCTCAGTCTATCAAAACAATCAGTAATCCATGTTATAGTCCATCTTGTTCACAAGAATGTCATGAGAAACTTTGCCAAAATGTTATGTCTGCAACGTCTTTTCCCCACAGACAGAATAAGATGCTGTTCAAAAAGATGCTGCAGCTAGTTTGTTGCAATCTGTTCCTGGTTACCCAGTGCTAATTCTTATACTGACAACTTCTCCTGAGTTGAACCAGAGATACATAATTCAAAACAGTGAGTTTAACCACATCAGTGTAGACAAGGGTTAGTTCATAGACCTTGACAATACACATGAGATAACTGGGCACATCCTGAGGGCAGTGAAAGGTTACAGAAATTTTTGAGTACAGACTTTGTGACAATGTTTTATTTTAAGAAAACCACTTAGAAGTGAAGTCCATGACAAGCTCTGGAGAGAACCTTGTGTGAGGTTGGAATCTTCCTCCAATAATTCCATTATGGGCTGCTGAACTGCTCTGGGGTATGCTGATAGCAATGAAGGCAGAAAAAAAAAAACCACCTTAGAATTTAAAGGAAAAAAATCGCAAAGTACTAGTAAGGGAAAGGACTGAAAAACAAACAAAAAAGTATGTTAGGGCTTCACAGCCCTTTCCACATTATTGGATATGCAGAAAATAATACTGACCATGGGGATAAAAATGGCTGCTTGGGGATGGAGTTGACTCAATGACCCCAAGATTCTACCTGTCCCAAACACTAGCAAAGGGCATTTCTATCTCCATATATTTTGCAAGCCATTTAAAAATTTCTCCTTTAGAAATAAATAGTAATAGCAACATAAGGAAATACAGACTTAGAACAAAGTTAAAATCAATAGCAAAGAGACATCTGAACAGAGGGTCACTGATTTTCTTGACTCATGATTCTTTGAGGCCATGATTGTGCAATGCACATTCAGTAGCAACCATTTTGACCTTTTCCTGGGCTAGTGACATGTGGTGTGATACTCTGTCATGACACTAGGCATTAGCAGTGAGGTGCAGATCCCAGACACAAGACCATAATAGTGAGCAACTGATACTTTGTAGTGTGCTATGTTGATAAGCAATGGTATTCTGTAGGTCACAGGTTATTAAAGGCGTTTTCAACTTATGATATGTTCAACTTAAGATGGATATCCTGAGATTTAAGCCCATTGTAGGCTGAGAAATATCTGTGTACCTAAAGGAGAGCAAATATTTGCTTTGATGCAATGATACTGAGCAAAGAAGCAAAATATTGTTTTATTTTACAAATATCACACTCAGAAGAAAACCAACCAGAGCCAGAGTTAGCACCAGGGCAAGACTATGCAGGCTGTAGACAAAATAGCCCAGGACATTAAAGCACTGCCCACATGATAGCAGTGCAATGAAACAAAGGCTGTGAATGTACAAGCTTAATTTAGATGGAAGCCATCAGCACTGGGATAAGGTGGAGGGAGCACGTGGAAACCTAAGTGCTGATAGAAGGAGAAGCAGCAACAACAAAAGAGCTTAAGTTTTGCATTAATAGGAAATGCCTATTCACCTAAAGTTTTGTGAAGTACTGCCAGAAAGTTGCTTCCAATTGATTTCTGTAATAAACTAAGTAGTTTTGTAGTCCACACCTATCCTGTTTCACTGTACCATATGGAGAATAATTTTTATGGTATTCAGAGATCCTCAGTCATAGAAAATCAAAATGAGTTCTCTCTGCCTTCATTAAGCTCAAGAGCAAAAAATGTGGTTTTCCAAGGTTTTACAGATTCTATCATAAAAATAGGACTGGATGGTTCTTTCAAAGATGATGAAAGCCATATACTTATCTAGTGATTGGCAGCAGGGTCGCCAAGTGCATGCTATGGTGTACCCAGCACTCATATTGTTCATGTGAATGCAGCCCCTTGGCCATGTGTTGTGCAGCCTGCGGCCACATGTGGCAGCTCACAGAGAGACCCATCTGACTCGGTAGTCCTCACCAGCCCAGCCCTTGCTTCCACAAATAAGCCACATCTGTATTCTTTCATCCCAACTTACCATTATGTTCCAGCCCACACCTACCTGGCTCTCTGTTTAGTTCCCCTCTGGACCTCTGTTATGAGCCAGAACATGTCCAGTCAGCTCATTTGCTGCAGTCACTCTGTTGACCTTTCTAACACTACTTTCTGTTCTCACTGTCATGTTCCTTGTTAGGGTTAAA